>JARSSU010005416.1:0-22500 GCA_029619165.1 Eurosta solidaginis | reverse complement strand
CCGAGTAGTTATGTCTGGGTGTAGTATCTTTTACCATGGCTTTCCGCGTTTTCGATGAAGGCCCGTATAGAGTAAGAATAAACACTCCCTAAAAGTTATGCAGATAGATCAAAGTTAGGGTAGGACAAAGTCTGCCGGATCTGTTAGTCCATGATATAAAAATGAGTCGCTGCTAAACGCAAAACTCGAGAAAGGTTGGACCGATTTATTTCATTTTTAAAATATTCCTTGAAGTACGAGGATGATTCTTACGAAGAGAAAAATTCTTTCCAAGAAGTGTACCAGAAACCGATTTATCCGAAATATTTCTATTCACGGTTCGATTTGCCTGAAATTTAGTATATATGTAGACCTTAGCCTATATTAGTATTTACGAAACTTTTTTCCGTAAATTGGAGTGGGGATTCGTTCAATTTGCTTGAAATTTCGTATATATTGTAACGAATTTGGTGCAATTCCCCATATTTGCAACCTTCTGCCTACGTTCGAATCACTAAACTGTTGAATAAATAACTTACCTTTTCAATAATGCAAAATGGCCTTTATTAAGGTACAATAACACTACTATTGCTCGCCAGATAGCGTCTTAAATCAAACTGATTGTCGTGCCTCTACTGTTGCTGCTTTTATACCCTTCGATTTCCTCGTTCCATATTTCTAGGGCTTCTATTTCCAGAACTTACTAGTTAGTTATCAGCTATAAAATTACTCAGCTCTAACTACGTTTATAGCTTCTCATATGCGCGTGTACATATATCTGACTGATACTTGCACAAATCATTGCCTACTTTTGGGAGCATCTCAAATAAGATATATGCTTGTGTTTGTGCTTCTCTCTCCGCTGTGTATACGTACATCTGTGTAGACATAATGATTGATTCGTTTATGTAGATACATAATGATAGATTTATGGATGTGCATACAAGTCACTGTTTAGCATCGGCTTAGAGATGATAGTATCCCTTAGTGTTGCTAATATTCGTCACACTGCCCTCCACCTAAGTCTGATCGTCCCGATCAGACAAATCTCTCGATCTAAACGCTGCCAGCCTTTCCAAATGAACCACTTTCATTTTGGTTCGTGGTTTGCCAATGGTTTGTATGCGGTACACTACATCGTTGATCCGTTTTCACAACTTTGTATGGGCCTTCCCAATTACACTGCAATTTCGGGGACAAACCTTTTTTTCGTTGTGGGTGTATACGCACCAAATCCTTCCTGAAACCCTTCCGAATTAATTGCTTTATCGTACGTCGCTTTCATCTTGTCACTCATAATCTTTGCTCGTTGCCTTACCAGATCGTGTATCTCTCTCAGCTCTTCTTCCAAGACACCAGTGGATTTCTTGACATTTCTCTCCGCATCGGCATCTATCCCATACTTCAAATCAGCTGGCAGTCGAAGGTCATTGCCAAAAATTACCTTTGCGGGAGTTTTGGCTCGTTGTCTCATGTACTGCCGATCGGTAGGTCATCAAGAATAATGATATGTGTGTATCCCACTCCTTATGGTAATTGTCTACTACTTTCCTTAAATGCTCCTCCAATGTTCTATTGAAACGTTCCACCATACCATCGGACTGAGGATGCAATGCAGTTGTCCGTGTTTTTCGAATGCCCAACTTCTTACACATTTCTTGGAACACAGCTGATTCAAAATTCCTGCCTTGGTCAGAATGTAACTCCATTGGTACACCATACCTTGCAACCCAATCGTTTGTAACCACTTCTGCTACTGTTTCCGCTTCTTGGTTTGGGATTGGGTGTATCTCTGGCCATTTACTGAAATAATCCATAACCACCAGTACGTATTTGTTTCCGCGGTTGCTAGTAGCAAATGGACCTGCGACATCCATGGCGATCCTTTCAAATGGTGCACCTGAAATATACTGCTTCATCTGGCCATGACTTCGTGTTTTGGGCCCTTTCGCTCTGTTGCAAACCTCGCAGTTGGCAATCCACTCGGTGACCGACTGACGGCAACCAACCCAATATATCTCTGCTTAATTTTCTCGAGCGTCTTCGTGATTCCAAGATGACCTCCACTTGGACCATTATGCAGCTCGCTGAGCACGTCAGGAATCCTCTTTCTGGGAACAACTATCAGTTTCTTCTTGCATTGACCATCCTCACTCTCCCATACTCGATGAAGGCAACCGGATATCAATTCTAAACTGTTCCACTGTGCCCAATATGACTTCGCAATGGGACTCTCTGCTGACATCTCTTCTCTGTTTGGTCTTTCGTTTCGTTCGAGCCCTTGCATAACATGTGACAGATCTGTATCTTCTAGCTGACACTTTCTTAGTTGTTCCTTGTCCCATTCAGCCGTACACGTTATAGTCATTAGCCGGACATCTATAGTGTCTTCTTTAGCCTCAGCCTTTGAAAGTGCTTGCATTCCAAACTATATGGTCTTCGTGACATGCATCGCATTTCCATGGGTACTACCTTTTCGATGCTCAATGGAAAAGTCATAGCTTTGTAGCCGCTCGATCCACCGTGCCAATTGTCCTTCCGGATTACGGAACTGCAGAAGCCATTTCAACGCTGCGTGATCTATCCTGACGCGGAATCGTTGGCCGTAGAGGTATTTGTGAAAATGTTTAATGCACTCTACTAATGCCAACAGCTCTCTCCGTGTAACGCAATAGTTTCTCTCTGGTTTTCCAATCGAACGGCTGTAATATGCAACTACCTTCTCCTGTCCATCGACCAGTTGTGATAAAACGCCTCCTATAGCATATCCACTCGCATATGTATCTAGAATAAATGTTGCTCCTGGAATCGGATATGCCAACATTCGGGGCAGTGTACAAACGCTCCTTCAATGTTTGGAAAGCCACTTCTTGCTCCTTCTTCCATTCAAAAGCTTTATTTTTTCTTGTAAGCTCATGGAGGCTATGGGCTACTTTGGAAAAGTTTGGCACAAATCGGCCGGTAATATGTGCACAGCCCAAGGAAACTTCTCAATTAATGCAGGTTCAGTGGTCTTGGCCAATCCTTTACTGCCTCTATCTTTTCATTCGCAGTACAGATGCCTTCTGTCGTTACCTTGTGACGCAAATAATTTACTCCTTTTTAAACAGCGAACACTTTTTGGGACTTAGTTTCAGACCAGCGATAACTTCCTCTAAGTTTTTAATATCTTCATCAAAGTTCTTGCCCAATACGATGATGTCGTCCAGGTACACCAAGCATGTTTTCCAATGTAGTCCTTTCAATACCTGATCCATGAGTCTCTCGAAAGTAGCTGGTGCATTACATAGTCCAAAAGGCGTTACTGTAAATTGCCAAAGACCATCACTAACACTGAAGGCTGTTTTCTCTTTATCTTCCTCCTTCACCTCAACTTGCCAGTAGCCGCTTTTCAAGTCCAGTGTGGAAAACCATTTCGTACCAGATAGCGGGTCCAGAGTGTCGTCAATTCTTGGCAATGGGTAGCTATCCTTTTTCGTGACGTCCTTGAACTTGCGGTAGTCCACGCAAAACCCCATTTTCCCATCCTTCTTCTTCACAAGTACCACAGGTGAGCTCCATGGACTAGCTGATGGTTCGATGACGCCGCTGTCGCTCATTTCTTGTACGACTTGACTCACAACTTTCCCGTTTTCGCCAGTGGAACATTACGAGGAGCTTGGCGTATCGGCCTCGCGTCTCCAGTGTCAATTTGATGTTTCACAACATTGTTGGGGCCTGGTTTGGAACCATCCTGGTCAAATATGTTTGCGTACTTTAGGAGCAGTTGCTTTGCCTTACTCTGATAATCTTCCTCTAGGCCCTCCGTCCATGCCGTGATGTCATTTGAAAGATCAGTCTTGCTAGTTGAAACGTGTTCCTGGAGCTGTTCACAGTTAATAACTATTTCAGCCTCTGGGCATCTTCCCAATATAGCTACTTTTGTCAGTTTGAGTGGTAACTTGAACTCATTGAGTACTCTTACCAGAATACGTCCATCTTGTTTTGTCATAGCCAGGTTTTTCCTACAAGTACGCTCAGTGTTGTTTTGTTTGCTGCTTCGCAAACCCACAATTTGTTTGTCCCACAATCTCCATCAACCTTTGCCCAGATGACTGCTTCGGATTTTGGTGGTATTTGCTGACTCTCTTCCACCAGCACTCGTTTACTGCTGTAGCCTCTCTCGTAGCCGAAATTAAGTGGCACATCCTTATATCGCATCGTCTTGCTTTGCATATCGATCTTGATGCCTTGGTCGATTAAGAAGTCCACTCCAATTATGATTTCATCATCAATCTCTGCCACTATGAAATTGTGTAGTACCGTGACGTTCCCAATTGCTACTTCACATGCTACTTCTCCAATTACCTGGGTGTCCTCTCCCGTGGCTGCACGTAATTTTGCTCCAAGCAATGGTCTTATCTTCTTGTTGACTAAATCCGCTCGAATGGTGGAATGAGATGCACCCGTATCTACAGTCAGTAAACGTTCCTTTCCATCCACATGTCCTCCGACAGTAAGATTGTTCAACCTTCTTCCAATTTGAGAGATAGAGATTATGCGGCATTCAATTGAGGGAGCCAGCTGTCGCCCCTTACGGCTGACTCTATTTAGTTTAAGGATTGAGTGGACTTGCAGATTTGCTCATCTCCGTCAGCTCTGCGTTTACGGCCACCCACATTGTTGGAAGTATTAGGACCGGTGTTGCCGCACTTGAAACATTTCATAACTCCCGCATTTTTCTGTTGTGATCCCTTCAGTGCTTCCAAAATTGTGTTTACCCACTCTGGCCTTTCTACTTCCACATGATGAGCTTTGTATGCTGGTTTACTCAATAGTGACGCCGTTTCCTGAGTCAATGCATGGGATACCGTTTCAGCAATTGTTTGCTGTGGGTTCGGGTATGTGGCTCGCTTCGTTTCGACGTCCCGTATGCCGTTTATAAAGCTCTGAATCTTTACCCTTTCAGTGTATTCGACGGGTGCGTCCGCATTTACAAGATGAGCCAATCTTTCAACATCCGAAGATGTCTCATTTGCTTTTTGATAACGGTTTTGCAACTCAATTTGGTATATCTGTTTTCTATGCTCGCTTCCGTAACGTCTCCCGACAGTGGCCATCAATGCTTCATAGTTGTTCCGCTCTCCTTCGGGAATTGTCTGTAGGATTTCGGCTGCTGGCCCCTTCAATGCTACGAGTAGAGCTGCAACTTTATCTTCAGCATTCCAGTTGTTCACTGTAGCTTAACGACCTGGAAAGGAACAGAACCGTCAAATGATGGTGTTTTTACCTTCGGATTGCTTGCTGAAACAGCTGGGCGGTTTAGTTGTAAATGCTCCATATGACCTTTTAACGCTTCTATCTCGGCATCAATTTTATCCTCGAGTTGTATACTTTTTGCATTCTGCTCTTCCAGTTTCACAAAGAGCTGCGATGATACCTTTTCCTAAATTTGTGCCGACATTTCAGATATACGTGCCTCTTGCGCTTCCAGTTGAGATGCCAAATATATCTTCTGTTCTTCCAATTGTGACGTTATACGGGTTTCCTGTGATTCCAGTTGGGATACCATATACTTCTTCTGTTCTTCCAGTTGTGATGAAATTTGTGTTTCCTGTGCTTCAATCTTTGATGTTACGCGTGTCTCCTGTGATTCTAGTTGAGATGCCAGTTGAGATGTTATATCTGTCTTTTGCTATTCCAGTTGGGATGACATTTGCGACGACATTTCTGAAATGCGTGCCTCCTGTGCTTCCACCTTGGATATTACTGTCGATGTTTGAGCAGATATTGCAGCCAAAATCGTGTTCAAGTCTGTGCTCGTAACTGTCTGCGATGTTTCATTTTTCTCTTCAATTTTTGTTGTCTCCTCGCCATAAATAGGAAAGACATACTCGTCCACGTTAATTCCCTCTAATTACATTGCCTTTCCTAGTCGTACCTGAAGTTCGAGTTTATTGCAGGTTGTATTCAATCCACGGCTCTCCAAATCCTTCTTCAGTTGCTGGATTTTCAATTCACTCCACTTTGCCATGTCCAAGTTGTATTCGACGTCTTCGGAATTGTTATGTAGCTTTGAGTTTAGGGACAGAACGGGGAGGCATGCTTGCTGGTCATGACCACCCGCCCTGTTTCCTACCACACAACAAAAAGAAAGGAGAAAATCATGCCTACAATAGAAAAGGTAAAGAATTATAGCTACAGCGGGAGAGGACCGTCCTGTCGGGTAGAGCCGCCCACCCCATTTCTTGCAAACCGCCACGAATCCATGAGTGCTACTAGGCTCCGGTAATTTAGGTAGCACTCCCTATCATGCCAAGCGTCCGTCAAAGCGTAATCACAGTCCTCACCGCCACCTCATCCTCCAAAGCCAATACCCACCACCAACTCTAATGGAATCTACTCAGCCATGACTTTGGTTAGCCAAGTTCCCATCTTCAACCCACCCTAAGAAATAAATCGACCCAACTAACATTCATTTCCAATTTAATCAATTATTAAAATGCTTAATACACTAATCAAAGTAATATCATAATTCTACCGAACAAAAGTTCAAAGTCGTAAAATTTCGAAACACCCTAACGTATCTTTGCTAATATAGCTAAAACTATCTCGTTAATAAGAAAAATGATATGATGTATACAAATATGTGCGTTTGAGTTTGGCTAACCGCACTCCTACGAGTTGCCCAGATTTGTTATTGTTGACGATCAAAGCAAAAAAAACATTGCAAGGAAAAAAAAATGTTATCAACAAAAAGGCATAAGGTTAAATACCAATAATGCATATGCATGTGCATACGTCATCAACATCTACCAAAAGGTATGTAGTTACATGTGTATGTAATTAGATCTAAGAAGTTACAAACAAAACTTTCCACTTACCTTGTCCCTCCAGCAGCTGGTACCAATTGCGAAGAAAGAGAGGCGCTAAGGAGAATATATATGTTTGAAGTTATACTCAGGTGCACGTAAAAAGGAAACCTGAACCATTGTTGGTGTGAATAAAAAAAATATATTAATAAAGCAACGCTAGTTATTACGGCAACGTAACCGAGGAATGCGATTTCCTTTTAAACAATCATAAGTTCCGAATTTCAACAATTTAAATTAAAGTAAAAGCAAAATATGTAAGACCGGTAAATGAGTAACACCTTGCATGCTAAAGGTTATCAATAAAAACAAATTCAAATATTGATGCTGCGATAACGAATTCATCGTAAAAAAAGGTATCATGTACATTTGCATATTCAAAAACTTAATACCGATTTAACAGGTGGGTATAAAACCTATTTATAATCAACACGATGTTGCCTATGTTGTGTTAAAACTCGCAAACAAAAAAACTTGAGAGGTAAAAATTATAGAGAAAAGAAGAAAATAAAAAAAAATGAGAAGTCTGCTGCCCTATCCTCTTGCTAGTGTTGCTGCTGCTGTTCACTTTGACGTTTCTTCTCCCACTATTGGTGCGCTGCGCTGTTTGCGATGATGCGTGAGGGCCAACTGCACAATGACGTCGATCTCGCTCTCCCTTCGCTTGATCGTTCTGCTTTCAGTTGCGGCGAGCAAATTTCCTTTGTAGCAATACTTGTGTATGCTTTTCTAATTGGAGTGTGCAAAAGCTGCAACTGGACTTGGTAGGACGTTGACCTACATCCAATTAGCCGATAGTCCAGCTGTTTTACTATATGTGGTTAGGGGTGGGACCGTTGCAAATATTTTTTTGCCGTTGGTTCTTAAGCACCAACATGCATATGCATATGTATAAGTGCTGTGTGAAGCGGTACACTACATGAAATTTTGAGGCCTTCGTATGGAGCCTCCCGCGGGCGAAGACCTGGAAATCGAATTTGGGAATTAGAACACATATAGGTATATGTATATAATTATATATTTATATATATATATATATTTTTTTTTGGATATTGGACATACATTTTTTTCTATTATACACATATATACCTACATGCATATATATATTACACATGGGTATATGAGGTAAAAAAAGGCCAAATAAAGTAGTGTTTTCTATATATATATATATATTTATTTTTAAACCTAGTGTAAATGCATACATATGTATATGTAGCATTTTTCTTTGTTTTGTATGTACCTCGTTGCACAGGGATATGTATATATCCGTAGGCATATAGCCATACCCAACAGAATTGTATACCCACACGTACTTATGGGCCACAATAACTTCTTGGGTATAGCACATATGCATATACCCAAGCACATCACTGCCTGCGTACACTCAAAAATATTCTTTTACACATTTCTTTTCTTTCTACATCTTGTTTAATTTACAAGTAATTTGCTATGCCCAAGTATGTACATGAGTATATATATAGCTATAAGCATACATACTCACATACATATATCTTAAGGGCTTTATAGATATAATAAAAGCACGGACTTACCTCAGATATGGCGGGAATTC
Organism: Eurosta solidaginis; assembly: GCA_029619165.1. Taxonomy (NCBI): domain Eukaryota; kingdom Metazoa; phylum Arthropoda; class Insecta; order Diptera; family Tephritidae; genus Eurosta; species Eurosta solidaginis. The sequence goes on along the minus strand of JARSSU010005416.1, from coordinate 14,100 downwards.
GATCTTCTACTTCCTTCGAAACTCGATATGTACCTGGGTTTGCGACGTTTAGTCGGTTTACACCCGGCGCGTATAATTTTTCATTAAAGCAGATATTAAAGAGGATTACAATTATTTTGGCGAACTCCGCACTCGCTTTTACATACACCCGCACTTAAATAAATAAACTTGGTCACCACTTCACTCACTAGCAATAGTTTTTCAACTGAACTTTTCTGCTTTCGCAGACTGCCCGCGACCCAACTAGCGACCGTCAGCTTGCCTGCGATCAACACCGAGTATTTGGTCTAAACCAACTCGGGTAATTTGATATGAAATGGGTTGAACATCACTCACACATTCACACTCTTTTCTGGCATTACAGATATCTGTAGGTATTTGTGTCATCCTTTGATGGTCTTAATACTCAAGTACACTATGTAACAAAAAGCAGAAAAATAGAAGGGCTGCGGTTACAGAATTTATTCAACAATTCCTCTCCTGACACCAATTGTAATGATTTTTGTGCAATTCCTCTTATTTGCAACCTTCTGCTAACGTTTGAATCACTAAACTGTTGAATAAATAACTCCACTTTTCAATAATGCAAAATGGCCTTTATTAAAGTACAATAACACTACTATTTCTTGCCAGATAGCGTCTTAAATCAAACTGATTGTCGTGCCTCTACTGTTGCTGCTTTTTATACTCTTCGATTTCCTCGTTTATTATATTTCTAAGCGCTTCTATTTCCATAACTTACTAGTTAGTTCTCAGCTATAACTACGTTTATAGCTTCTTATATGCGCGTGTACATATATGTGACTGATACTTGCACAAATCATTGTATGCTTTTGGGAGCATCCCAGATAAGATATATGCATGTGTTTGAGCTTCTCTCTCCGCTGTGTATACGTACATATGTGTAGACATAATGATTGATTCGTTTATGTAGATACATAATGATTGATTTATGGATGTGCATACAAGTCACTGCTTAGCATCGGCCTAGAGATGATAGTATCCCTTAGTGTTGCTAATATTCGTCACAATATGTATGTAAGTAGCTTTTACCTAGATTCGTATTCACGACACTTCGGGCCAGGGACCGATATATTCGAGCAAGTTCTGTTTATAGTTCGATTTGCTTGAAATTTGGTATATAGGTAGCACTTTGCCTAGATTAGGAATTACGATTCTTGGGAAGTGGACCAGGGACCGGTCCATATAAAAACACATTTTATCAATCGTTTTATTTGCCTAAAATTTGGTATATTGGTAGACCTTTGCCTAGATTAGTATTTACGAAACTTTTTTTTTCAGGAAATCGACTGGTGGGAGTGAGGTAAGAGTTAAAAACTTCTTAAGAAATATGCAGATAGACCACGGTTAGGGAAGAACAATGTCTGCTAGTTACTAAATTAAAGCCAAAAACATGATAAACTTTGATTACAAAACTATCAGTGCATAGCCATAACTTAATCCAAAATAGCGGATATATTAATTTTGGATATATCAAAATAGACTAGACTTAACGATGAAACCATAGAGGATCGTTATTATTTCATATAATGAGTGTATATACTTATCTCAGAATATGTTTAAATCAACGCTCATATGTTGCATGTATATATTCACCTCGATAAGCGCTTACGATTTACCTTTGCATTCTAAAATGTACTTGTATGTAGAAATTATCCCGTGCATGCAACAAATGAGAAAACCCTTTTTTGATTACTTTTGATTATTTTTTATTTTTTTCAGTAATCGTAAAAAATCATAATTTTTTTTATTATTATTTTTAATCAATTGGAAAGTAATCTTTAAAAATAGAAAATAATGAGAAGTAATCATTAAATGGATTTAAAAAAAATAATTAATTGAACGAGTAATCATTAACATTAGTAAAAATTATTTAATAGGTCAGATTTAAAGTAAAAATTCCAATAACCGCCTCTCTGGTAATGTATTAAGCCGCCGATCTTCATTTTTTTGGGTCCAAAGAAGATGATTTCGAATATTTATCACCAATTTAGCTCTTTTTCAACAAAAATTTTCAAAAATTTTACAAAAAGTAGAAAATGAAGAAAAAGCATCATTGATAATTTTTTGGAGCGTGCACATAACACACATAAAGTACACAGTTGGAAAACAGTCAAATTATTAATTTTTTATTTTTAGGCAATTCACAAGGCCTCCTATTTGGCGTATATGCTATGCTTTAATAAAATTTAATATTGGAAACAACTCAAATCTTAAAATTGTACATGAATACGACACTTTTATGAATTTCCCAACTTATAAGCCCTGTAGTTCTGCAGGTCAGGCATTAGGCAAGATAATTCTGATACCCAATGAAGGAGGGGCAACCCAAGCCTATACACATTTTTTGCCCTTTTAGCATTGGCGAGTCATTGGAGGTGGCGTCCTGTCGCACGTAGCAAATTAAATACCTGCGGAAATATAACAACTTCGCTCTAACAATAAGGGTGTCCTGCCACACACTGCACACTTTAGGGCACACTTTTTTCTCAACCTGCCACACACTACAGACTTTAAGGTATACTTTTTCTCAACATATTGGGGGCTTTCAGCAAACACAAACGTTGATCACAAATTGTTTCCGCTACATTTACTCAACCTCTTTTGATCGGTCATTTGACATTTCACTGTTTTGTTAATTTGTGTTTGAAAATCATATTAAATGTGTAAAAATTATTTGTTATTTCGCAGTTAAATAGAGACACGTGATTATATATGTGCATACGTTGCCAAAAAAAGCCGCCGCCGCCGCCGATTTTTGTCGTTTTTCGCACGCCGCCGCGTCCGGTGGGTTACTATATTTTCTACTCGTTTCAGACTGTCGAAAATTGGTCGGATATGGTCGAAAGTGGTATCAACGGATGCGCATCACTGCCAGCTTTAAGAAACTAATTGCGAAATTTAACTCTTTTGGAAAGTAGAATCATTGAAACAATTGTTCATGAGCAACTGGTGCAATATTTTGAAAGAAACGAGTTATTCTCCGAATATCAATCTGAGTTCAGAAAAAAACATAGCTGTGAATCACTCATTAATTTAGTGATTAGCAGATGGAAAACACATGTTGAAAGAAAAAAAAACAGTAGCAGCAGTATTTCTCGATTTTCAAAGAGCGTTTGAAACCTTGGATAGAGGAATATTAATAAAAAAACTGCAACAATACGGAATATCCGGGCAGGAGCTTCAATGGTTTGAAAGCTGGCAGATATCAACGGAATAAGGTGGGAGAATGTGTATCCGACACTATTTCGGTGAACCTTGGTGTGCCACAAGGCTCTACATTAGGTGCATTATTATTTATAATTTACGTTAACGATATCGAAAAAGTCTTGCAGAATTCAAATGTATGTTTGTTCGCTGATGATACGTTATTATATATATCAGCTAATTCAGGTGATGAGTGTATAGATAAACTTAATGCAGACATTATCAGAGTTGAAAGTTATTTAAAAATGAATAAACTAAAACTTAATGTAAAGAAGACAAAATGGATGTTGATCAATGGTAGATCCAACAAAAATATTTCTATAAATTGTGAATATATAGAGAGAGTAGACCAAATTAAGTATCTAAGAGTTATTATTGATGACAAATTTAAGTTTAATCTGCATATAGAATTTGTTTGCAAAAAAATAGCTAAAAGATTAATTTCATTAAAAGAATACGCAAACAAGTTTCAACTATGTGTGCAATAAATAATTACAACACTATCGTTAAACCACATTTTGAATATTGTTCCACTATCCTTTTCTTAAGCACAATGTCAAGTATTGATATAATGCAAAAACTCCAAAGTAAAGCTATGCGATCTATTCTTAAATGTAGTGTAATGACATCGATTTCAACGCTTTTTGAAACGTTGAAACGTTGTGGATGCGGGACGCTACCCCAAGCGCCGACATACAGGCACCCCGGCACCTGGCAGATCCGCCATACCAATTCCGGCACCCGCACGCGCCGTCCAGGCATCCTCGCCTGGTCAACCAGCCGTACCGGCACCCCCTGTCGCCACCGGCCAACCCCGTTCTCGCCCGGGAAACAACGTTCCCGCAGCAGCACCTAGCATCGCCCGACGCACGATTCGATGCACCGCGCAAGGGCTGCAGACCGCCAACGCTAGAGAAAAAGTGTCCGAAATCCTGGTGCGAGATGCGTTGCGGACCCTTAAATAACTCCAGGAGGCTCTAGCCGCTGAAGGGCGGGAACGATGGCTGAGCGACTATTGCTGTCATCAACAGCCAACTTCAACACAATTTTTACAACTAATTTAAAAGAATTTTTTGTCTTGAATTTGAATTGAATTATTTAATTTATATGTACCTTCTTATTATAAGCTACATACATGTAAACATGTATATTTGAAATGCTTATACACAAATATGTATAGCCACATAAGAGCCAGGAATCACGACTCATACTCATCAGCTGTGGCAAATTTTTTACCAGTTTCTATTTCGCCTCTCTGGCAACCCCGACTGATGAGTTGACAGGTGACATATGTATATATATACTTTGTTTTTGTTTTGACTTTTGCTTATTGTTCATTCGAAATTTTTCTCTATTCGTGTGTGACACCAAAATTTATAAAATTGTAACAAGTTTTGTTAAACCAATTTTTATAAGTAAATGGAAATCCAAAAAATATACAGTTCAATGAAATATTCACTAACGTGCATAATTAGACACCAGTTTTCATTTTCTCTAATCAAGAAAACCAGAATTGCGCTTCATATTAAAAGCTATTTTCGAGTTAAGATTGTGCAAAGGCTTTAGCACCTAAACGCTGCAGGACACGCTCAACACAACGCCGCAAACCGATAACAGAATTCACCAATAGACGGTCTATTGCCACCGCCACCACCACCGTAATCAACTATCACCAAATCCACCACCATACCATCGCCATCACCGTGCCGTACCGACAAGAGCTACATCCCACAGAAAAAAAAAGGAAGGTAAATTTTCTATTGCCAGCCCCCTAAACACTGCCTTTAAGATGACTCAGCTCCTTAATCCATCATGGTGGCTTTGCTTTCCCCTTGAATCTTCTCAGAGGACAAGCTCTATTGTACGCAGTTATCAGCGCCTTTGATAAGAAGTTGTTGCACTCCTCCAACTCCTCTACGGTGGCAACGTCTTTGGGCTGTCCCAGTCTTCCTGATACACATTCCTGAAATTTTTACCAGTCCGTTTCCCTAGGGTTTCTAAAGGTTTTCGCCTTCTCTACCCTCTTTAGGGGGATTCTGAAGATGATTTATGCATTGTCTGAGAATGATGGCCTGTCAAGGGCTCTCCATTCATACCCCGATATGTCCTGCTCAGAGCTCAATGTAATATCAAGCACATTTTTTTACGTAGGATCAGCACGCTACCCCTGTTGGCCACCTGTAGACTACTCTGTAGTATGTAACAAAAAAGGGACTCACCTCTATCATTAACATCGTCCCCTTCCTATACACTGTGATACGCCGTCCTCTGAACCCTTCTTGATCCACCAGCATTTTGAATTCCTCTGGTGGGGCTTCCACATTATGAGCCATGTAGCAGGATGCCAGGATAAGGAATGGATCTTTCTTTGCCTGTATTGCGACTACCGCTAAGTCCTCGGTGCTGAAGTTAGATAGCATACACGAGTATAGGTGTGTCCTTACCATGACTGCAGCTCTAACCCTGCTCCCTGTCTTTGCGTAATAAGCGCTGAATCCGCGAGCGCTGAGTCCAGAAGCCTTTCGTCCAGATGAGAGCCATGTTCTTGTTTCAGCGCTACATAAAACGAACCCTCCTCAAGAGTCAGGAGGAGCTCGCTCGATGCCACTTTACTGTGTTGGAGGTTTATCTGTAAGACTCGCAGCGCCATTGAGCTGTTTGTCTCCCTCCAAATTATCCAACACTGCGCCCACGCAATGGATTTTTTCCGCTGTTTTCCGAGTCTTGAGGTCCGTTTCTCCCACCTCTGTTCGAAGCATCTTTGTTAGACTCGCAGCATCAGCAAATCATCGATTGTTTGTCCACTTCCAAAGCCTCCACTTCTCCGCCTTTACTCTTGTGGTTCCCTGCTACTTCCGGGCCCTCGTAGTCTTTTTCCACCTCTCCTGCTCTTAGCATGTTTTGATTCTTCTTAAAGTTCTCAGCACCATTGATTTGATCGTTAACCTCTGCCACTGCGCCTTTCCCCTCGTTATTTGCCGTTACTTTCAGGTTTTCGAGGTCCTTTCCCACCTTCCCTGCTTTAAGCTTATTGGTGTTATTATCCTGACGACTCCTCTTTTTAAGGCGCATAAATATACTACCTGTGCCACAAGATATTTTCCCAAGCTGCGAGTGCTACATATCCTCTGATTCCTTATTAATTTGGAGAATGTAGTACTGGCCCCCCTTCATGGGTCGGGATACGTGGAGTACCTTCCAATCCCGCGTTGGTATGTTCGGGTTCTGCCGCTACATCATGTTAAGCATGTCTTCACCCTTTACCACTCGGGGTATCCAAACCTTGGCCTTTGGTCTCGTGGGATCAGTGCTCTATCCACCACCTTCAACCTTGCGCCTTCTTGTTTTTGAATGTCTGGAAGAAAAATTTTAAAAGTCAAAATTTATCAAAAAATATATCTTTACAGTATATAAGTAAATTATGTCAACATTCAACTCCAGTAATGATATGGTGCAACAAAATACAAAAATAAAAGAAAATTTCAAAATGGGCGTTGTCTAGAATACTTTTGATAACCATAAGTCGAACAAAATCCGAAAATCCTTGTGAAATTTGGTAAGGGCATAGCTTCTATGACGATAACTGTTTTCTGTGAAAATGGGCGAAATCAGTTGAAGCCACGCCCAGTTTTTATACACAGTCCACCGTCTGTCCTTCCGCTCGGCTGTTACCACGATAACTTGAGCAAAAATCGATATATCTTTACTAAACTTAGTTCACGTACTTATCTGAACTCACTTTATCTTGGTATTAAAAATGGGCGAAATCCGACTATGACCACGCCCACTTTTTCGATATCGAAAATTTAAAAAAATGCCATAATTCTATGCCAAATACGAAAAAAGGGATGAAACATGGTGATTGGATTGGTTTTTTGACGCAAAATATACCTTTAGAAAAAACTTTTTAAAATGGGTGTGACACCTACTATATTAAGTAGAAGAAAATGAAAATGTTCTGCAGGGCGAAATCAAAAGCCCTTGGAATCATGGCAGGAATACTGTTCGTGGCATTACATATATAAATAAATTAGCGGTACCCGACAGATGATGTTCTGTGTCACCCTGGTCCACATTTTGGTCGATATCTCGAAAACGCTTTCACATATACAACTAAGGGCCACTCCCTTTTTAAACCCTCATTAATACCTTTAATTTGACACATTAGGCGTCCACCTATAGAACTGAGGCCCACTCCCTTTTAAAATACTCATTACAACCTTTCATTTGATACCCATATCCTACAAACACATTGTAGAGTCCCCCTGGTCCACCTTTATGACGATATCTCGAAAAGGCGTCCACCTAGAGAACTAAGGCCCACTGCCTTTAACTTTGATTGGATAACGGTTGGTTGTACAGGTATAAAGGAATCGAGATAGATATAGACTTCCATATATCAAAATCATCAGTATCGAAAAAAAATTTGATTGAACCATGTCCGTCCGTTCGTCCGTCCGTTAACACGATAACTTGAGTAAATTTTGAGGTATCTTGATGAAATTTGGTATTGTAGTGTAAACAGCCAACAATTTAAGGGCAAATATTTAAATGAGCTACCCTGTAACAAAAATAGTCGAAATATTCATCAACACATAAAAAAGCATTTTCAATTCTTGCTGACATAGCCATTCACACGATTTAATACAGGTGTGTGCACACAACCAAACAAATTTGCATTCAAGCAAATTTGCGAACGTTGCATTTCCCACAGAAGTCACAACTCAAAACAAGTGTGTAGGTACATATTTTGTATGAAGTTATATGTAGGTATGTAAGTATGTATGCTTAAGGTAAATATGTATCTAAGTATGTATGCTTAAATGATGTGCAAATTAATACAGTATATATCGTCAGTGCGTGCAGACGTGTTTTTCATTCGCTCGCATATTATTATTTTTATCTTTATATTTCTGCAATGTCTAAGTGCATAATTTGTGACAATCATTTCTTGGAGAGTGACAGTATCTCTTGTAATATTTGTTGCCAAAAGGTGCATTCAAAATGCTCGAAATTAAACTCGCATTGTATAAAACTATTAAAATCGAATTTAAATCTATTATACAGATGTGATATTTGTGTAAATACAAACATTCCAACATATATATCTACTCTCGAAAAAGCATTCTCATCTTTGAGTGAAATTAAGTATGTTCTTGTGGGTGTTAATAGTGTTTGTAACACCAATCTTACTGCCTCTGATGTGAAAAGTGCAAATGATAGAGTTACGCGCTCTAAAGCAAAGGGTAATGAACCTTCACCCAACTCTAATAAGCCTAAGCGCACTCATTCTCAGCAAGCACAAGAAACTGCAAAGAGCTCGAAGCACTCATTACTTGTTGTTAGTGACAGTGAGAAGAGTACTGCTGTTGTTGCTGATGCTGCTGGCAATTTGTCATCAAGTTTGCCTACCACTAATATTCGCATTAGAACAAATTCAGACCCTGCGCTCGCTGATATGCGGTCTGTTAAAAACTCATTGCCTTTTACCCGATTTGAGTAATACTGCAAATGCAAGCAAGAAAGCAATTAGCTCAAATACAGGGACAGTGAAAAATAACAAACACAAAAAAGTCAGCTGTTGTGTTAGGCACTAATAATAACACCGATCTCAACGTAGCCGTTCGTAACTCTTGGTTCCATTTATCGTCATTCACCTCGTCTGTTACTAGTGATGATATTATTAAGTACGTCTCTCAACATATTGGCATCGCAGCTGGGGAACTCCTGTGTTTCAAGTTGGTTAAGAAAACTGGCGATAACTCATCTCGAAAGTGGTTTAATTTTAAACTTGGTCTACCTGCGAAAATACAGCGACAAGGGTCCTTAATGCATCAGCGTGGCCTAAAAATGTTAAAATCAAGCCTTTTTTCCAGAAACGTGGAGTGACAGCACTAAAAACCTAATGGAGTCCTACATCGGAAATAAATTGCCTACGTCATCCACTATCACTTCTAATCTTAATATTTATTTTCAAAACGCATCCGGTTTGAGAACGAAAGCGGATATTGTTAACTCGTTTAGTGCGCAAATGGACTTTGATATTTTTGTTATAGTCGAAACTTGGCTAAATTCAGACTTTTTTGATGGCGAATTTTTCGACCTCAACATATACGATGTCTTTCGCAAGGACAGAGATCCTTCCAAAACTGGCTCTCGCAGGGGCGGAGGCGTTCTTATCGCTGTTCAAAGAAAGTATCGCAGTAATTTAATTACGCTTAATAACGGCGACTCTCTACTTGATCAGGATGTGTCTGTCTGAAAGACTCTTCCAGATCCTTCTATATTGTGGGCCTCTTACATCCCTCCGAATTGTAATCATGAACTTTACAAAATGCATGCAGATAACATTATATCTCTGGCAGAAAACAATGTAATGGATGATAATTTGTGCATTTTAGGAGACTTCAATTTAAGTAATGTCCACTGGTCTGAAAGTTCTTGTCGTTCATTTCTTTCGCCATCCAATGTAACTGCCTCTCACGAGACATACTTTATTGATTGTATGCTAAGTCTTAATCTTAAGCAAATCAATCTGTATTTTTAACAAACTAAAACAAAATCTTAGATCTCATTTTTGTCAGCGATAATATTAATTACAATATTTCGGAATGCTTGCTGCATTTAAGTCAATGTGACAAGCATCATGTACCTTTAAATATAAGTATTAATTGTTATGAATACATTTCTACTAGTCAAAATACTAGTGATGTGATCGCTTTCCAATACAATAATTGTGATTTTACTGTTTTAAATAATTTATTACAAGAAGTCAATTGACTGCTCTTTTTTCATATTCAAATGTTTAATAATTGCTTTTCTAATTTTAAAAATTGTTTGCATGACTTTTGTTTAGAAAATATAGGAGTTAAAAAAAAGCGGCCACATAAAATTCCGTGGTACACTAAAGATTTAAAAAAACTTAAAAATCTGAGAAATAAGTTTCACAAAAAATTTCACACAACAAGGAATATTTATTTTTATAATAAATATAAGTACTTTGCTGGCAAATTTAACCGGTTAGATAAGTTTCTATACAAGAATTACATTCACTGTGCTGAGCGCAGCATTAAAAGTAATCCGAACTATTTCTGGACCTTTACCAAATCCAGACGGTCTCGTTCTTTTATTCCCACGTCAGTTTTTCTCGACGATAAAGCTGCTGAAGGACCCAATGAGGTAGCCAATCTGTTTGCTGATTTTTTTAAGTCAAACTTTTCTACTGATGAGAATTCCTCTTCTGCAAACTTTTCTTCGAACTTTAGCTCTTACCTAAATTTTGGTTCTCTTGTATTATCTGTTGAGGACATAGAGATGAGTCTGACTTCACTGAAACCTTCGTCTGAGACCGACGTTGATGGACTATCGGCGATTTTGCTAAAGAAATGCCCAGCTCTCATCGAACCTCTTAAAATAATGTTTAATTTATCTCTTTCATCAGGTACTTTCATTAATGATTGGAAAGTAGCACACATAGTTCCGATTTTGAAATCTGGTAAAAAGAATGATGTTCGGAACTATAGATCCATCTCGAAGCTCTCTTCCGTTTCAAAACTTTTTGAGTGCATCGTAAAAGACAAATTGTTCTTTGCAACCAAGTCGCTTATTTGTCATAATCAGCATGGCTTTGTACCAGGGCGGTCCACAGCCGCGAACTTAGCTGTGTTCACCGACTACTGCAATACTGCCTTTCCGGCTGGATTCCAGGTTGACTGTGTATATACACACTTTTCAAAAGCCTTTGATAAAGTTTCTCATATAGTACTACTTAAAAAACTAGCATTTATGGGCTTCCATTCCAGCTTTTTGGAGTGGATAAAATCGTATCTCACTGATAGACGTTGTGTTGTTACCATTGATGGTGTGTTCTCACAACCTTTCATTGCCTCTTCTGGGGTACCGCAAGGGAGCGTCTTAGGCCCTCTACTATTTGTTCTGTTCATCAATGACATTAGTAGCTGCTTTTCCTTCGCAAATTGTTTTACTTTATGCCGATGACCTCAAAATATTCGCCAAAGTCCAAGATGCCTCTGATGAAGCAAAGCTTCAATGCGATATCAACGCTGTTCATTCATGGTGTCTTCGTTTTCGTCTCCCTTTAAACATAAAGAAATGTTTTAAAATGACATTTGCTAAAATTTTGCATTTTCGAAGTACGTCCTACCACATTTCTAATACTGTCCTTCAGAATGTTGTCGAAGTAAAGGACCTAGGAGTTTTTTTTGACCCGAAACTGTCTTTTAACAAACATGTTGATTTCATCATTGCGAAGGCCTACTCTGTTCTAGGCTTTATTCGTCGGAACTGCACCAAGTTCTCAGACCCTTATACTCTTAAAATGTTGTATATAACTTTTGTTCGCTCAAACCTTGAATATGCAGTTTTTGTCTGGAGGCCGTATAACCAGATATCAATAAAAAGAATAGAACGTATTCAAAAGGTGTTCATTAATTTCGCTTTACGGTCCCTCAAATTTGATACTCCCATTCCACCCTATGCATCCCGTATTATGCTACTTGACCTACAATCTCTCGAAACCCGTAGGTCAATCTTATCTTTGACTTTCATGTTTAATGTTATTAATGGTACGATAGATTGTCCTTATCTTCTGGAAAGGATTACTTTTAATATTCCAAGGCGAAATCTTCGCGTCACCTATCCTTTTTACTGGAAAAAAGTCAAAACTAAATTTGCCAGTAATGCTCCTCTTGCAAGATCTATGCGCGAATTTAATATTCTATCTCAGAGTATTTCGCTTGATTTTTCCTTGGGAAAACAAGCTTTTTTGAATATTTTACTCTCTTATTTTAAGCAGGTATGTTTCATTTTGTAACCTACACCATGGTTATTCTTTCATAGACAGTATTGAATAAATATAAATATAAATATATAAATATAAATATGTATGTAAGAATATGTTAGAATAATTTTGTATAAATAAGCTGACAACATTTGAATAAAAGAGCAATTAAGCATTGAGCTTTGATCACTCACAACGCAGTCTATTTTATTTCAAACCTTTTACATGGCGATCCTGCCTACGATTCTTCTGGCTGATTTTTCAGCCTTATTTCAAAGCTGACAAGGACTTTACTGGCTGATTACAGCCTACCCAGCCAGCATTTTTTGAAAATTTTGATCAACAAATATTTAAATATCATACCCCAAGGTGATTAAAAACGTTTAAATTTAAAAGTATTTTCTGTTCGTAAATTAACGTATCGTCGGGAGAAAAATGTACCATAAATGTGATTATTCTTGAATAATCATTTATAATTCCTGTTTCGAAACGCTTTTTATTCATATTTGATATCATTGTAAAATTGAGCTTTAATAGTTTTAGAGTAATACTAGGTTCAAACACACACCAAATTGGCAATTTATACTGTTTGGGCAATTTATTACGCAATTTGTCATATAATAAATTGTAATAATAAATTGCCAATTTAAAAAAAAAGCGTAATAAATTGTTTCAACCTGGAAATGCAACATTGTAAAGTGTGTTTATTGAGTATATTTAAACGTCACTTACGCATGGATGAACTATATGGTTGGCTCATTTCATCAGCTGATTTTATGTCTTTCATTTCACTGGAGTAGGGACTGTCAAAAGAAGATGGCAAAATCAAAATGAAAACAAAGCACTGAACACATTTTCTTACAACACACAAAAATATCAAGGTTTTATGTTTTCATTCCATTCCATTCGCCTAATTTCAACACGCACTTTTTGACATTCTGAACAAAGGTATGTTGTTGCTGTAGAGATGAGCCAACCGGCTATCAAATTACTATTGTGTAAGCTAAATTGAGTTGTATGAACACCACTCAATTTAAATTGAAATTGCTTCAATTTATTTTTCTGTTTGAACATAGTATAATATTTGACTGCTTTTCACAGTCAATTTCTGATCATATTCGTGAATATATTTAAATCGTTTTGGTTGAGATTTTTGAATCATTTTTGAATGCCATTATAATGCATTTATTCTTCATATCTCATTCAAAATAGGATACTACATAATCATCTTATTTCATCAGGCGAAGAAAGCATGCGAAAGTAAGCTATTCGAACCACAGCTAACTCGCAAACAAACTTGACCGATATACACCTGCGACTACAACATCCAACATCAGCATTATCATCTGCATCTTAAAATACGGATACGATACTGGATGTTGAAGCCGTATCCAGGTATGTCAAGATAGTTTCACTTACCTGGGGTTATAATAGCTCCACAACCTATGTATTGACCAATTATTATGTATTTTTTGGGAAGCTGAAGGGGAGAAATGGTTGGGGAAATCTTCGTTCACGAGCAGCATTAAATTATTTTTGTCTTGCAGAATATCTTTTGCATAAATAATAAAATTTTTATATATTTTTTCTTAGCTTCATGATTGAAAAAATATTGTATGAGAAAAAAAGTAAATTTTTAATGAAAAGTAAAATTTCCACAAGTATAAAATTCATTATTCAGTCAACAAATATATTCATAAAAGATTCAGAAAGCTGAATGAAAAATGATTATAAATTTTTGATCACCTAAAGTAAACACATTTGATTCAAATATGACTCCAAAATGTGATTGAAAAACTATTTTCAGTTTTTGATCATTAAAGGTAAGCATATTTGATTATACTTTTTGTTGGTTTTTATGAAATATTAAAATTTAGTCATTAAAGGACTTCAAAAATGATTCCAAAAAGTGATCGAAAAATGCTTTTTAGTTTTTCATCATCAAAAGTATTCATATTTGATTATTTCTTTTGTTCAATTGTATGATAACTCATTATTTAGTCAGAAAGAGTAATCAAATTGTATTGATATGTAGGAAAATTCAAAATTTAATCACCTAAATGCTGAGTGGG
>JARSSU010005415.1:0-13094 GCA_029619165.1 Eurosta solidaginis | reverse complement strand
TTGCAACAAATTTCTCGTCTGCAAATGAAAGCACATGAAGGTCAACGAGTTAGTGAACAGTAGTTTATGCCAGCCTTCTAGCAAACGCCTGGAAAAATTGCTTTTTGTTTGTTCTCTGTTCAGTATATTATATAATACACAGGCGGGGTGCGCGGCTCAACATTAAAATTTTTTTAAATAAACATTTACTAAAACTACATATAGTTTTTTGCTAATTGTACCTGAATATTTTCATAGCCAATTTATTTTTATATTAATATTAATTTTTTTTTATAAAACGAGAAGGGGAAAAAAGGAGAGAAAAAAAAAAATAAGGCAGAGAGACCGAAGAGAAGCAAATGCTGGCAGAGAGACTCGAGTGAAATATTGTTCTATCAATTATATATCCGAATATAAAGAGTGTCTATTAACCGATGCGACCGAATCGGCCTTGGGCGGAACGAAGTACTTTCGAATGAATAGAAATAAGGTGAAGGTTATTCTGCAAACGCAATGTTTCCAAACGCCGCCCAGAATTTTTTGCGACGATGTTGCACGGTCAGAGCCTCGGTTTGGTTCTGCAGTCGCATGTTGGGGGGTTTTAATAATCCTCTCGAAACTGGTGCGTTTTAACTTTAGTGTGTCAAAAAAAAGAAAAAGAAAGAAAAGAAAGGAAGAAAAAGCGCCGTTTCTGAGGACCCGCAAAAAATAAAATTTGTTTGGGTAATGTTATAAATATTTAAAATTAAATTATGATTTAAATTAGTGGTCAATGAATGAGTAAAAGTGTTTTTTTAAAAAAAAAATCCGCTCTCGATGGTGAAAATAAAGTAAAGAAAAAAAAAAACATCCGCGCGCCGAGTGTTTATTCCAAATAAATTTTTCTATTTTCTTGGGCGATCTATCATGAAACATATCTTTTTCATTTATATGACATTGACGGGGACTGGTGCACGGAAATAAATCTTCAAAACAAAACTTTTATGAATTTGTTATTCTCTTATATCATAGTTGTTTTTTCCTTATATGGTGAGAGGAAAACGCAAGAGCTGAACAAGAAGGGGCAATGAAAGGACAAAGGGAATGAAAATTAAAAAAGACGGAAAGGGAAAAAGAAAAAAGAAAAGAGAGCAGTAAAAGAGAAAAAAGAAGAAACAAAAGGCAAAAAGAGGAAAAACGCGGTGAAATGAGGAAAAATGCGCCGGGAAAAGGGGAAAGGTGGAGAAAAAGAGAACGGGGTGAAGGGGAAAAACAATAGGAAATAGAATAAAAGAATAAAATGGAGCAATAAGAGCGGGAAAATGAAGAACTACAGAAAAAAGGCATAAAAGAAGAAAAAAAGGAAGGAGGGAAAAAGGAAAGCGGGGGGAGCAGAAGAAAACGAGAAACAAAAAAAAATCTAATAAGAGGAAACGGGCAGAAAAAAGAAGTGGGACAGATTGGCGGGAAAAGGGTAAAAAGTGTAGAAAAAAAGGGTTGTCCTCGGTTTTACGTGCACCCTTGTTAGAAATTGTAGTGCTATGCAATGAATCTTTATATAAGCCCAAAGTTTCAGATGGAATGCCTGATTTCACGCCACCCCGTTTAGCACCTCTTTCACAATTATTGTGGCAATGACGATTGGACCCAATGTTTACTATCCTCATAACGCCGTTTTATAATTTCTACCGCCATTACTGCATGAGTTAATCGAAATCGTGCTGATTTTATTTATAACCCCGATTAGTTCTTTGATGGGCTAGTATCTCTCGAACCAAGCAAGACATGCGCGCCGTTTATCTTTTTTTTCGAATCTTTTTTTTTTTGTTGCCAAATTTCTGTGGGTATAATCCTTATGTTGATAGATTAAGATTATTACTAAACCGACCAATTATTAGATTTGATTGAAAGTTCCATTTATTAACCCTTCAATGAAAAAAAAATTGGAAGGTTTTTTATCGCCGAATACACAAATGACTCCCCCCCCCGAACCCAGATTTGACCGAGTACGCCCGGGTGTGCACTTACGAATGACGCGCCTATATTTCTTCGAACTAAAGCAAAAGCATTTTTTTGTAACATCTTTTTAAAATTTTATTGCACAAGCATAGCCATCCCCGTTTTTAGCCCACCATACACAATTTGAACCAATGTTTCTACCGTCTGTTGACACATTAGTTCAAAAAATGCAGTACTAGCAAAGAGGTTAATGGTACTAAGTGACTCAGATTTTCATTATATTTTTCTTAAAATTTATATCATTTTTATTTGTTTTATTAAGATTTTATTTTTTTTTTGATTTTTTATTAATAATAATTTTTTTTTATTTTTTTCTCGTTCTTCTAATCTATCTTTGTTCTTTCTTTCTATTTTAGTCTTATTATTTAAAAACATCTTCTTCCAGTATTTGAAGTAGTAACTCAGTCGAGGCCACTTACATCTTCTATCTTCTCGAAACACTTTCCCCCTCTAAGCTAAGAAGTGTATAGGCAGATATTAATTTCTCTTTTTTTTTTTTTTGCGAATTGAGCAATTTATGTGGGGTTATCCTCTTGTATAGAATTTTCGTTTTCAGTCTTTTTTTTTTTTAAACAACAATATTATTCTATTGAATTTGATTGAAAGAGTTTTTATTTCCCAACATTAACCCTTCAATCTGAAAAAAAAATCGGAGTTTATTTTCGTACACATCTATGACCACGAAACCTGCAGATTTTTCTGACCCGCCATATCCTCTTGCAAATTTTATAAAGCAAGATTATTTCTCGTTTGTTTAAATTTTTACTTTATGCATTTGGGAATAGCCATCTACCGCCGATCTCAAGCACCACATATCACAATCTATGATTGCAACCAATGTTCTATACTATAACAGGTTCAATTTTATACGGCATGATAACTACAATTTTGCCGTTTAATCGAATCTAACAGCACCGTAATGTGACCTTGATTTTTAATTTTTTTTATTTTTCTTCTTTAGTAATTATTTTTTTCAAAACCCCCTGTTCCCGATTTATTTATTTACTAGTAGATACCCAGTGGTCGAGGACTATTGCTACTTTCTCTTCTATGCAACCCCAACCCCACCCCCTTTCTCTTTAGCCAAGTATTTGCAGTATATACATAGCTGTTTTTGTTTTTCGTGCAATATTGTGTAGAGAATTATCTATTTTTTACTTTTTAATTGCCCTCTTCGAATCTTTTTTTTTAATTTCCGCCGTTTCACTTTTTTTATACTCCTACCTGCTTGTAGTAAGGATTTATCAAATCTTTTACTTGTTTTTTTTTTTTTTCCAAAGCGTATTTTATTTTTTTATAATTAATCTTTTTTTTTTTTAATTTTTAAAGCGCAGCACAAATTATTGATTGATAATTATATTGGAAAACGGGGATTGCGTATGTTGGTTCTCGTAATTGGTCCAGTCTAGGAGAATTTTGTTTTTGCGGTTGCATTTGAATTATGGCGCCTTGGGTTGAGTTTTGATGCGGGGGCGGTGGGTTCATGTCTCTTGCGGAAAAAAAGCTAGAGCGGAGAAAGGTGGGGGGTGAGGGGAAAATTATTGAACATACTATTTGTTTTTTCGGAACGATACCTTCCTCATCCATTTCTAAATCCCATCCTCCCCTCTTCTTTACCTTCTACCTTCCCTCCCTCCGATTTTTTCCTTGAGTTATGCCTGATTGTTGTTTCTAGACTGAGGATGGTAGTTAATGATTAGCGAACTTTTCAATCAAAGTAATTGTCCGCGGATCTACAGCTACGTTATATGATGGAGGGATACCCACCATAATTGCCAGGAGACGGCGATTTTGCGATACATACCACCACTAATTATAGTCGCCCAATCCCCCAAAAAATAAAAAAAACAGAGACCTTTTTAGAATCTCTCTCTAATCCCCCCTTCATACACCCCACGCATCGCGTTTAGTATTGTTTTGTTTGCGCTGAGCCCCTCTTGGGCTTGGTCAAGCTCCGAAAAAGCTTACCTCTTTTGGTTTTGTCCAGTTGCGGTTCTTTTTCTTTTCGACAAAGCAAGGAGTGGGCATTAAGCCTGACAGGATGGTAAGATCAGGTGAGGGACTGGACGATGGCCCGATTAATGCCACTACATCATGTAAGATACTCGCCGACGTTGTCAGTTTTTGGGTGTGAATCATACATGATCGAGCATTGCATTTCCGTTAATCGACAGTTGCCTTACTTGTTCCATAGTTAGTTCTATTTAACCAATTATTAGTATTTACATAGCTCAGTATAGCCCGCCTGTAGTCAATGTATTTAAATGCAATTTGTGAACCAGCCCGTTTCTACCCCGCCCCCGCAGTTTTTGAGTATCCGATAGAGTTTTTTTTATGAACAATTAGTAGCTTGTTAGTTTTGTATTTTTCAAATGTCATAGACAGTGAAATGAGTTGGCTTGATCCGGGGCATGCAACTATTGGCTAAGTCCACTGATTAGCTGAGCAAAAAAAAACTTGTGAAAATTTACAAAATGTTCTTAAGCTTTATTTGTATTTCAAAATAGTGTTTGAGATACATATATATGACGACCAGATTGATCAAAATCCACGGTATTCTCCTCTGTGGTCACTTTCTGGTAGGCGGTTTTCATACTTATGGCTCACCAAGATTTAAATCTCCCCGAATTTCCTTTTTTATCTCTTTTTTTTTTTTTTATTCATTGTACATTCTCTCTTATTCCACTCCCCATTTTTGATAGGGTCATTTCACCGTTTAAATGTTGCGAAGCTATTTCACAATCAAAAATTGTTGTTTTTGTTTCGATCTACAGAGGATAACCCACATATATTGCACCCAAAAAGATTTTTTTTCCCATCTAAACTTGGTTCTGAGAGATATAGCCACCAATCGCGAAGTTTTAATCAGCACTGCCATCCATTAATCCCATCAGTACGCGCCGCTAGAATTTGAACTGTCACAGCGTTAGAACATTGGCTTCAAATTTGTGTATGGTGTGCACTAAAACGAGGGATGGCTATCTTGTTTCCAACAAATTAAGATTTACAAAATCTTAGACTCTAGCCCTAAATTCAAGAAATATTTTTTTTTTTTTTTTTGAGGCGCCAAATACTGCGGTTCGGGAGTCATTTGTGTACCGATACTCCCAATTTTTTCCATTGCAAGGGTTTAATAATAGGAACTATTCAATCAAAATTGTCGTCCTTTAATCTACAATGAGCGATACCACAAAAGGCACAAAAAAAGATTACCAATCTATGCCTATGGTTACCGAGAGATAGATTGCACACTAAATCGGGTTATTTTTTTAATCAGCACTGGCATCGTCGCTATTTATTAAACTCATCAGTCATTTCTGCCACCGAGATTATAGAAAATTAAGCAATCTAAACCTGGTTTATGCGATAGAAACATCTGGACAGCTCCATTTGCACTTACCTCCATTGTGTGTCAAATGTGAAAAGAAGGTGATGCGGTGCTCCTATAAAAACGGACGGCCGGGTGCTAGGCATTCCATTACTAACTTTGGCAATATAAAGATTATCACTACTACAGAGTTTGGTCCACACCGAGGAAACCCTTTCTAATTTGAAACTACAATCTAAGTTTGCTGAGATTTTCCCAATTATATCAAAAAAAATAACAAAATAGAAAATTTAGGTAAAAAAAATCGCGCCGATTTTTCTTTATTTCAAATCACGTGTGAGCGATTAATTTATTTACCAAATTTTCGCCTACGGCGCTATTTCTTTTCTAAAGATCTTAATTTATTAATTTAAAGTTTTCTTGAGATTTATACCACTCATGCTCAAAATCAGCCGCGATCGCGCATTCCGCATTTGCGCAAAATACGTGCCACCTTATTCAAAATATTCCCCCCGCCCGCATCTATTTTATTTCGCGATAAATTGCAAAAAAAAAGAAAAGGAAGACAAGCACAAAGAAGACATAATTATATTCTCTTTTAATATATTAAATTGCCAAAATAATTCAGGACTTAAATTACAAAAACAATGTAGTGTTGTATGTTATTTAAATTTATAGGTTGACGCCGCCACCCCGCCTATGAGTATAATACTAACAGAAGAACCAACAAAAAGCAAATAAATCCTAACATAGCAATATTCAGCCGTTGCCCCTCTAGCTGGCAACACCTGTTCACCTTTCATGCTGCTATTTTCATTTCGCAAAGAAATTTGCTTTGCACAATATTTTGTTTTGTTTTTTTTGTTTTTTTGTGTTTTGACTTATTTATAATTAAATTTTGTGCAATGAAATTGTAACATAATTTTTTGTTTAATTCGTTTAGGCAAGTATCAGATTATCGCGTTAATATACTAAATATAAAGTAAAGTCGATGTGTGGCCTTAAAAGATTGTAAACGTGCGGGCACAATATGTACTCACACACACAAACCCTTTTTTTTGTGGAATTTGGGCTTGTTTGTTTTTTTGCTCTGCGTGGCCAGAGACTTTGTACCTCCACATGCCAGAGTCGTTTCCTCACCTGTTTCATAAGGTTTGCGATTAGTTTCTGCACGAGTGAAAAATGCCCAAAACTTGATGATTGATTCCTTTATATTTTATATCCAGTTGCCTTACACGAACGCGTTAGACAATGATTGATTCAGATAATATTATCCATATATTCTTAAGTCATGAACAATATGGTCTTAGTAAAACGTATTTCAACGCTATCAAAGACGAAATTTCAGTGCAAAACAGCTCTGATCTTCGGAAAAATTCCGAAATTCCTATCCCCAATTATTCTTCTCCTAGGATGGCGAAAGAATTGGGTAGGAATTTTAACGCGAACAAAATTCGAGCCCCGAGCAATATTTAGAATTGGTCATGCTGATTATGTTTTTTCCGAGATTAGGTCATGGGATATCGTGAAATGTGTCGTGGGGACCCGGTACTACGTCACTAAGCATCTTTGGTAACCAATGTTTTGCATGCGATATGCAGTGTTTGATAATAGTACAAAAGTTTTTTCTCTTCGTTTTTGTTATCCATTTTTAAAAAGTTTGTTCTCAAAAACTTTATTTTTGCTTTCGTTTAAAAAACGTCTGCAAGCCTAAGAGTGACATACCTTATTTGCGAGTAAAAACACTTGGATAAACTTGTTCGAAGCTGGCCAACGTACAATCTGCTAAAATATTTAGACCCATGCGCAGCGCTATTCTAGAAGTATACACTCAAATGTTTTTTTATGCCTAGGATCTATAGTTGTTGAATAGTGTCCACATGCCACATAACGTTAGGAGTCTGTCTATGCGATCTTATACAGTAAGTACTCAATCACCGTCATACGCCACTGCATCGAGCGAGAACTCTGATTTGCGATATTCTGATTTGTTTTAGGCTTTTTAAATTAGCCAATTTGCGGAAACCATCTGTTGTGTTTCTGGTTACTGGTAGGCAAAAAAGCGTTTGGAGCATGGAAGGGAAGGGGAAAAAAGGATTGTTTAGTCTCTGGCGTAATTTATGAGTTTCTTCATAAAACATGTAGTCCAATTATTTGCATTTTTTATTGATGCCATTCTGAAGGCCATTCTTCTTTAGCATAATTTAGGCTCAGTTTGTATGTTATCACATTGTGCGTGCACATTTTTTGCGAGTAGTCGTACTCTGCCTCCTTTCTTAGTTCCCTATCTGACTTTATGACTGAGGCGTCCAGATTATGTCTACTTCTGTTGAAGTCTACGATTCACTCCTGTATAATACTATTGGTGTCAAGTAACTTTCATTAGCGTCCCCGGACTGTCATGTATATCCCTAGTTTTGGTGGACTCTACGGGGCCCTGTTTTATAGCTATTAATATTAAAGTCCTATAATTTAGTCCGCATTGGAATAACAATCTATTATTCTTTTTCAGTTTGACGCTTCAAGACATCAGATTTTTATCCTAAGGCCCCCCCATCCCAGATAGTTACCGCTTAACTGCCTCCTTTTGCTAAATTTCAGTAGTCCTGTGAAACAGTACTTTCCATATTTCTGTAACACATTCCCTTGAGATATTCTAGCTGTATTGCCTCAGACTGGTTCCGTTTGTTATCTCTTCCCTACGTTCGTTGGCACGGTCTTCTTTTGTTTTTCTTTTTTTTCTCTGCCTGCCTACCTCTTCGAGCAATGGTGCATGACTATCTGATTCTTGGATATAGTCTTCCTATATTACTTGTTATGCATCCTGCTCTTATACGTAGAGTGTTGTTTGTGTCCGAAGCCAAGTTTCCGGAAATGCCTCGTCGTCGATTGCCTACAGCGATGGTCAAAGCCCTGGTTGGGTCTTGTCTTGCGAAGTAGTAATCGCGTTTCAAGAGTTTCACGCCTTAGACATTTTTTAGAGACGTTTTTTACCCCAGGTTATAGGTTTGGTTACTTTCTCGCCCATGCTAAGCGTTTTGATACTTGTCAGGGGTTCGTTGATCGTCATGGTTTTACCGCATCACATAAACCGCGTAAACTAACCCCCTGATAGAATTTATTGGCACTGAAGATTGGCATGAAGTTTTATTTCATTATACATCCATAATTTGTAGGAATGCCCCTAAACTAACTCCGTAGGTGTTTTCGAAGTGACTGATACTAAGGCCCACAATGCTTTCACGACGTTCCTTTTTTGTTTCACCTATAGCGTATTTCTTTTAAAATAGCATAAATTGTTAGACGCTTAGACGGCCTGCGACTCTTTACAACCAGAATGTTGATCATAGCAGTTTTACTCTAAGGCATACATGAAGAGTCAATGATACTCCTTATTTTCATGTGTTTTAAAAGTTTAAAAGCCGGTTGACAAAAAAAAAGTAACCTGTATATTCAGCGTGACGCGTGTGATCTGTATGTTGTCTCGTGAACACTTAGTGACATGTTGAAATGGTCTTATCATGCCGCAGGAGGCAGAGCTACTTTACTTTGCTTACTTACTGCCACTCATGATTGTATGATTTGTGATTTTCGTTTTGTCTGTTGACCGCTGTAGTTCGTGTCACCTGATGCTATGCTATCTCGAACATATTGAGTTTCTAGTTTGTATTTTGGTATCTGCCCTACCGTATATTATATACCGCCAGGAGCCATCGTGTCGGTTCTTTTCTCCTGTAACTTTTTTTTGCATCACTCTTTTTCGTGGATTGTAAGGAGGTTTTTGCTGAAGTAGTAAATCCTTGATTCTTAATGTTTGTTGATCATTTTTTTTGGTTTCCATTTTATTTTGTTTTATTAGTTTTGTATTCAACGATTACAAATTGTCTTTTCCCGGTGTTTGACGCCATAGTGTTTGGAAATATGAGGACGCCGCTTCGGGTTTTGCTTTTTCTTGAGGTTAAATTTAACATAATGGAAATGGAGGCAAACAATGATGTATCTATCTAACAGCTAGAACAGTTTGGGTGGGGCCAAATAGATAACTCATTGAGGTTGTTTTTACATGAAATTTTATGCAATTGTTGTTTTTACCATAAAAGTTGGCGATGCATAATTTGTGTTTTGTTGTAAATTACTTTTTTTTTTTTGTCCTGTTGCTCTTTTTGTGCTATTCTTAGCACAGTCATTACAAAGGCGCTTAATTATTTTCCTTACTTTAAGTTTGATGGGGTTGTAACTTGATCACAATTTGAAACAAATTTGTTGTTTTTAACTTTTAAAATTGAATAAGGGCAATATTTTTGCTTTTTTATTTGACGACTTTGCTATAGCGCGCGGACACGGTCCACTCAAATTTGGGGTTAGGGAGAGGATTGCAAACCGTTTTTCGCGAATAACTTTTTGGAGGTGGTATAAAAAGTTAACTTCCGCTTTCGGGTATTCTTAATCTAGACGTGAATTACGCGTCTTTTTGATACTCACTTGAAAATTTTTGTGCGTAAATTTCGGGTGGGGACAGAAAATGATCTATACTACAAATAATTTTAAAACTATAAGTTTGCGCACTTAAATTTGTATATTTGTTGATGGGAGAACTCCCTCTTTCATTTTGATATCAAGTTACACCCCGAATCTGGGTTGGGGGTGCTAAACTAAGGCCTGCCGATTACTTTTTTTCAAAAAATCAAAGGCTTTTTTGCCACTTTAAAAATCGAATCTAGTAGAACAAAATTTATTATTTATTATGATAAGTAGCACAGACTTATTGACTTGGCGTACACTTGGCATACTTTAGCCACGATTATATCTCTTGCACGTCCAATCTGAAATCATTAATGCAACTATTTTCCAGCTGTCATTTTTATTGTTGAAATTTATGCTACAAAAGGTGGTGTGGTTTTTTTTTTTAAACAAGTTTATTGTTGAGTACTACAATATATTTGTGGTTTAGTGTTAAAATTGTTTTTTTTTTTTTTTTTTTAAAACAATCATTAAAAGTCAACTTGTATTGAAAAATATCTAAATGGCAATGGGAAACAAACAAATGGCATACTGAAAATGTAAACGTCACTTTGAACTTACATAGATGAAATCAAAATTCAACACATTCTAAGGTCAAGTTTTTGTTTTTTTTTTTTTTTTTTTTTGGGTAGTAGTTCAGTTTAGGGGCCCCAACCTTAAAGTGTTTTTGGGCCTGGCAAGATTTTGCGTGGGTAGTGAGGTTATCAAAAGACTGCGCGATTTCCATCTAGATTAGATATCCGAAGCGGAAGTTCATTTTTTTCACCGTTCAAGTTATCGCGCCGAAAAAATTTGTTTTGGTGATACATATTGTTACCGCATGTTTGCAATCTTGGTATATTAACATAATCTAACTTTGCACGAATTAACGAAAAAATTATGTTAGATTTCACTAATTTCTTTATAAAATATCAACACAAATATTGCTAAAAAAATTTTGCCCAAATGAAAACATATGAAAGTGAACAGTGTTGCCAGCTCAGAGGTATATTAAAACAAGGTTTTGTTTTGATATATATAACATTGAATATTTAGAGAAATTTCTATAGTAAAATTATTGTTCTTATGGGAGAAATGATTGCTAACTTTGATCTATATCGATAATAAGTCGATTTAAATGGGTGTTTTTTATTGACAAATACTTTATTTATTTTTTTTTTTTCAAAAAGGATTAAACTAAACATGCACTGGTAATTCTGCGTAGAAATCACTCTTAGCCTGATTTGCCAACGCCGTTGTTTTTTGGGTTGGGTTGTCTGGTCATCACTAGTTAATTCTTTGCGTAGAGTGACTACCTTTCTGTATAGGCGGGCTTTCGGCGCGCGATCTTTAAACAAATGAACCTTAGTGCTTACGCCATGCCAAGTGGTGTTGTGTGGTATTATCTTTAACGCGGTTGAGTTTGTTCCTTATCTCTTTTTCGGAAGTGTTCTACTTCATATTAGGGTGTATACGCTTTGATAGGACATCACCGTGGCTTTTGTCCCAATATAAGCTCGGCGTGGTTTTGGGAAGGAAGGATATGGGTAGCGTTGTTGATACGTCAGAATTTTCGTTGTTTTGAATGGCTTGCAGGCGGGTTG
This sequence comes from Eurosta solidaginis, assembly GCA_029619165.1. Taxonomy (NCBI): domain Eukaryota; kingdom Metazoa; phylum Arthropoda; class Insecta; order Diptera; family Tephritidae; genus Eurosta; species Eurosta solidaginis. The sequence goes on along the minus strand of JARSSU010005415.1, from coordinate 1,685 downwards.
TGTTGTTTGGATCGGTATGGGTTTGGGTGTTTTTTTGTTCTACGCAGCTATGACCTTGAGAGAAAAGCAATGGAGTAAGTAATTTCTTGTTGTGTTCAGTTAAGATTTCTATTATTGCTCATCTGCAGCACTCTTCACAATCAGGTGTTTTTCTTCAACACGAATCAAGTGTTAGAGTGTATTTTCTGTATTTTATTAACCTAATTGCACATAATAGAGAATTATACAAATATTTTTCTCTAATCGTGAATATCAAATTGAATTTATCTATCGAAAAAACAAACAGGATGTGATTTGTACGCTTAAATATTGTAAATGTGCAGAACAATATGTACAAGACGAACCAGTTTTTTCGCGCATAACTTTAAACGGATAAAAAATTAACTTTCGCTTTCGATTCTTGATGTAGACGTGAATACGCGTCTTTTGGATACCTCACTAAAAAAAGGCCCAATTTAGGGTGGTGCCCCTAATCTGCACAATTACCGTCAAGTTAAATGTTGCAAGTTTTGAGTTATCAGTAATATGCAATGTTCATTTAACGGAACTTTAAGTGACAGTACTCAAGCCAGTCAGTGTATGCTATGTATGAGTAAAGAGCGCTTAAGGCATTATTATTACGGCCTATCCTCCTTCAACTTTTAAAATCGCTACATTGACCCCATGGGCCAACTATATACAGGTTGGCTCATCTGTAAAGCAACAAAATATGTCTGTTCAATTGTCAAAATCTGTGTATGGTGTTGGTGCGAATGGTATGGAATGGAAACATAAAACTTAGCAGTTTTTGTATGTGTAAGTAAAATATTGCCAATGTGTATGGTTTTCATTTTGACTTTGCCATCTCCTTTTGACAATACCTTCGACCATGCAATGACATAAATAAAATGAGCTGATGAGATAGCCAACCTGTACATATTGAACCATGATTGACCCTCTGACAGACAATTAGAGATGATTCACCTAACTGGTAGTACTAACCCCAGCTCACAGTCCAGTTCGTACAGCTTTTCCCTTTTCCGTATTATCTGTGAAGAGGAAAGATGCCGGTTAGTCATATTTACAATGAATATGCTAATTAACTGTAAAGCTGCTTCGAATTGCTGGGTATACTAAACAGTCGAATGTTATTTCATCGAAGTAAATCTGTGTGGTAGAAAGTAGTATGTAAAATAAAAACTTGGGTGGAACCTTCTCTATAGTGGTGGTAACATCTCACCAAGCCGTGGTCGGTTAATACGCATCAAAAATGTGAGGTGTCAAAAACGTTGTTGGTATTCTTTACTTTAGCCACAACTACTAAAACTCGGCCAAAATATCTGGAGAGGTGTCAAACTACGTGTTTTTGATCCCAGGACCACGAATCCGAAAGCGGAAAATCTAAATTTTATTTCTGACTATTACCTAAAATTTATAATGCCATATGCATTCAGGTGGCAGCAGTTTATATAATATACATGCTTGATAACACCTTTTTAATCATTAATTACGTGAACAAAGGTCGAGAATGGGTAATTCTTTATTTTAGCTCAAACTGCTAAAACCCTTCCAAAAATGGGTAATAGCCTAGTTGAGGGGTCTACTGCTAATACTCTACACAAAAATGGTAATAGTGCCAGTTACGGTACCCCACCGAAATTTGGGCCAAAATTTCGGTAATAGTCTAGTTGAGGGTCGACTGCTAA
>JARSSU010005413.1:0-53751 GCA_029619165.1 Eurosta solidaginis | reverse complement strand
TGAGTTTTTCATTCATCTTTAAAACAAATTAATTTTTATTGCCGGCCATTATACACAGAATCTTTAAAAGAAAAATAAAATATTTTTAAAAATACACAATCGATGATACGAAGGGAATTCAGCACCAGGTGTTGTTATCTCAACAGTTGATTGCTTCTTCTTGATTATTTATCCATACAACGCCGTGCAGAAGAATGTCAAGTCAAAAGAAATGTTTCATTGATTATGATTAATTGACGATTATTGAGTACAAGGCGTTGTATGGAAAATAATCCACCACTGTTGGAATAACACCACCTGGTACTGAATTCGCCTTGGATGATACCAATATAGAAAGTAGTTCCTATTCTTCTTCTTGGCCGCCATTGCCCACATTTGACATAATCTGTGTTTTTTGACATTCCCTTTTGTAACAGCGCTACCATATGCTCAAAAACGAAATGCCTCTTATTGAGATATATATTTTTTTAATTCTTCCACCTTCTTCTTTATTAATACGAAGGGGAAAGTATGTACCTGAAATGCGTACTGATACAAACATAAAAACCAAAATAATGTGAATTTTATTCTCAAAACTGCTGGAAAAAACTATCATAAAAATATAATTATAAAATATAAAAAAAAATTTGCATGTTGCTTCGGTCGGGACTTGAACCCAGGGCGTTCGGTTTGAAATGCGGATCACGCTACACTCACACCACATCGGCTTGCTTTTCGCATCTGCCATTACTCAGTACAACAAGCAATAGCGTTGACTTCAAAATTAGTTTTAATATTACTTCGAAAAGTGTAATACTGTACAATTACACCAAAGTTTGCAAACATTGCGCTATTCTGGTGCTAAATTAGAAGTACACCAAAATAAGTGTTGAGATTACTTCGAAAGTGTACATATTTTTTTGTGTGTAGCGCAAAGCACAGGTAAAGTTACTACGTAAGACATAGGGGCTTAGGGGTCTCTCTGCACGAGTAAATTTTATTCCGGGCATGTGTTGATACCAATACCGGCCCAGGAACACACAAATACTACACGACGAACTTGACACCTTCGCAAATATACATCATTGTTTCTTTTGTTTATTAGGTCCTAAGCCATTATAGGACAAACAGCTTATCATTGGTGTAATGACTTAGCCCTGCTGTGTCACTGAGTGGCTTAGGCGCTTGTACGAGTGCGTTGCGCTATATTTGAACAGCACCTTTCCCAACCTGGGCCTGCCTTTGTGAAGTTACAGTTTCCTTATGGCAGCAAAGAGCGCTACTGCTTCGTAGTGATAAGCTAAAGGAAGGTAACACAGAGACTCCGGTTTTATCTCTGTGATTCTGAGAAGATGATCGAAGAGACGAATCTTGAAGGTCTGAGGAAAGGAAAGATGCGGAGAATATGCTGTGCCCGGAGCAAATACCATGTAGTGGCATTACTTAAAATGGTTGAAAGGTGCAAGCACACTGCTTAGCAATGGTTTGAAGAGTGAATTTTCCATGTACAGAAGTCATTGCTGAAGAAGCACAACTCTCCTAAAGGGCCGACATATAAATATTGTTCCATTAAATATTGATAGTTGAATAGAAACACCGCGTAAAATTAAAAAATTTCTAAGTCATAACTTTATAAAGGTGGCAAAGATTTTTTCACTATTTGACAATTCGTATCACCAACAACTATAATAATTTATGCCAAAAACCGTCAAAGTGGAATTGCTATCCTGCATCATGAAACAAGTCAAAGTTCACATTTCTTTCAGGGTTCTAATGTTCCATTATCTCTTTTTAAACATAATTTCTCTCTAAAATAGGTGTCTCGCCTTAACTTTTGCACACCCAAAAATATGTAAGATGTATATATTTGGCTTCGCGAGAGTCCCCCATTGTACTTTGTAACTTCCCTGTTTATCATGATTCAATTACTAGAGGTTTGTTCCCAATGATGAAAGACCCTTGGAACTCCCAAATTTAATAAAATATGAACGGGTTGCTTTTTCGAAGTACAGAAAACGGGGAATAATAGAAGCCCACTTCAGCGAAAATTGTAGTAGAAAAATACGTTTAGTAGTATATTAGTGGTGATAATAAATTTGTAAATGCCAACAGGTTTTGGGGGAAATAATTTAATTTCTTCTAAATATTTCGTGAATTGTAAAGAGTTATGTTGGTTTGGTTATTCTTTCAGAATTTGTTTGAAGAATTCAAAAATCCCTACCTGAGCATAAGTTAAATGCATTTTGAAATAAGAGGCAGCTAATGAAAAGCATTCGAGATAAGGCGTTCTGCAATCTAATTCTGATATTGGGCGTTTTTGTGAAAAATACTGAAATGGGGAATTTTTTAAAAATATTTTGAGATAGGATGATTTCGAACTGGCAGCCGAAATGGGGTGAAACTATACACAGCATCCGCAATGAACTGACATGACTTATTGTCTTAGAACTTTATATTCCGGGCTTGACTTTTACAGAAGAGTTAAGCTTTTTAGCTGTCCTGCAACACAGTGAGTATTTACCGTTTTATTCTGAAATTTCGGAAAGCTCATTTCCGTTTAAGTATTCATGGAAGTGTTCCGGATAAACCGTTAATTTAGAATATTCGGAATACGTTCGTTTGATACTAACTCACGAGGTCCGAATATTCCAAATATAAAAAGATTCTACAAATTCTTAAACAGAGACGTATGTTCCGAACATACCTATGTCAGCCACACTTATAGATCATGGCATGATTAATAAATTAAAAAAAAATGTTCTAAGGAATTATGCAGCTATTTGCAAACTGATTGCTTCCTATTCCTACTACTAATATTTTACGAAAAATCGCAAAGAAACCACATTTAACGGATGTCATTCGATTTGGCAGCACAATGGCTGTAATTGCAAAAAATTTGTCCGCCGAGCAAACCTCTTGTGATTGAATCATGCCTGTATATAATGTTCTGACAGACTAAGGAAGGAAATTTAGCGATATTCTCAATTTGTGCGATGGGTATATCTCGATTCGATACATTCAAATTAACCTTTTTTTATTACATTTGTTTCAAAATTTTAATTCCCACAGGGGATTATCAATGCTCAATGTCCATTAAAGTATTAAATAAATGTTAATCGGATATCGCAGTGGTTAACCATCAAGCATTTTAGTAAATTTATTAGGAAAATTAACTGATATTGGGAAAGTTGACCACAAATGATACAACAATAATATACAAGTTTGTATGTTAATTCGTTCGAAATTTTCAACTTTAATGTGTAATATGATAGCTGCGCAACTCATAATAGCTTAAGTTCTGGCCTTGCTAGCACAGGGCATAAGTACAGAACGTGCTCGATCGTTTTCTCTTCTAACACGCACTTCTTGCATCTGCTATTACAAAGCCTAATTTAAAAGCATGTGACGCCAGAAGTCAGTGTCCCGTCAGAATATGAATCATGAGCCTGCAGTCTCCTATTTTCAATGATAAGCGTAACATTGCTAATCTAAGGTTGTAAGATCCGCGTATGATCTTTGATACTTTGACGGTCCGGATCAGCAAACGCAAATCCTACTTCTTCCATCGGTGAACTAGAATTTATCCCGTTTTCTCCGCTTTGGCGCACATCCCAATATTATATGCTCAGGTATATAAATACCGAAGCGCCCGATTCGTCAAAGAGTTAATTGTTGGTAGGTGCTTTGCACTTATAAGAACTGCAACGTCATCTGCGTATGCGCATGAGTTTAACGGACTCCTCATCGAACCGCCTGAGCAGTTCGTTGATAACCAGCGTCCACAGCAAGTGTGATCATAACCTTCGCTGTTCTGTGCCCCTGTCTAGCGATTTGGTGTCCTCATATTTTCACGTCTGCGAAGTAGTTTTCCTGCAACTAAGCATGCCATCGATCTATATGGTTAGGGCTGGATGTAGTTCAATATTATTAAGACTATTTATGATCGCCTGTTTAGAGACATTGTTGAAAGTCCTGACAATGTATAAGAAGAATCCTAAGGTATACTTATATTCCAAAGTTTTTTTCTATATTTGTAACCACCCTATGCAGTACCATGTCTATCGACATGCCTTTTCTTGTAGCTATTTTGTGTTGTTGGATTTTATTTGCACATCTATCAGCCTATCAAAATTTTGAGCAGTAATGATACTAATCAACAGTGCCCAGTAGAAAAAATTCAAAAAAGTAGAAATTGTAGCTGAAAATCCCCAAAATTTTTCAAACAGAAGATGTTCGGAAGAATATTTGGAATCTTCAGTATATTAAGAATGTGAAAATATGAGATTTTTTATTATCACCAAAATAAAGATCTTCTATCCCCTATAAAAGAAATAAAATAAATGTAAGGCACAATAACCTCCGAAGAGATATGAGACCGATCTTTTCTTCCAATTTGCGTCGGGTTTCTTTAATTTTTCCTACAAATTGGCGGGACGGGGCCTATATGTTTTACGCCGACTCCAAACGGCATCTACAATGCCGATGAGCTTTCACTGAGAAGTTTTTCATGGCAGAAATATACTCGGACTGCTTGCCAAATCACTGCCACAGCGCGACTTCGCTTAGAAAAACTTTCTTCGAGTTGAAAAGACTTGTTTCTAAAATTTTGATGTTGCTTTCTAGTAGCGTGAACCCACGATCTGCGGTGTGGTAGGTGGCGTACGCTACCACCACACAACGACGGCTGCTAAGAACCATCCCTATATAGATTTTCATTCATGTCTTTTGTTTGTGGATAGAGAGGTAAAAAAGAACATTTTTATAAATACGAATAAAGGCTTGCCCAAAACTCCCATATTGAATATGGAGAAAAGAAAATTACTTATGTATCTCCACCATTGAATATTAACATATTAAGATACCCCCCGCAGGGTTGGTGGCTTTGGGAAGACTTAAACACACAAATGATTCACGCGGTCGTTTGAAGCGCAATATTTTCAAGTGGATGCTAACGCAGTTTATAGCTTCTACAACCCAATTGTTTAACTCACCTAACCGTGGCGAATGCTGTTTCATTAGCAGCCGAGACTGTGGCGACCCCAAGCGCCTTATGGAATCAGGGGGCAGAGGCGAAATGGCCTAGAAGGTTGAATGTGGTGATTTTAAATTGTACCCGAGATGGTCGGGCTTATACCTTATGGTGATTTTAACCTGAACGGCAAGGGACCACCGATAATACCCCTTGAAACCTACGGGAAGTCTCTTTATCGCTTTAACAACAACACATTAAGATAAGTAATCTAACGCAACTCAAAAGGACTCTAAATTTCAACAATAATAAATTTTAAATATGTTATGAATTATTAGAAAGAATGAATGAATTTAAAATTAGAGGCCCGAAATATATAGTACAGTCGGAAAAGTATTAGAACAAGATAAAAAAGGTGTTGATGTTGAAATATCGTCAGAATTGTGTTTTTCCAGATTGAAAATGATTAAGCGAAAGGAAATATCCGTCGAAATACGAGCCCAGTCATTATTTTGCAAAAAGCACGGAAAAACTATCGAGAAATAGCCAAACTTTTGAAAATATCTCTGTCTTCAGTTCATACGGCCATTAGAAGATATCGGGAAACTGGACAAAATACTAAAAATGAATACTTGGATTCACCAAAATCGCTCACGATAGTCAAAGGCCGGCTTAAAGAAAAAGGTATGATTGGACGCATTGCTGTCAGAAAACCATTTCTACCGCTAGTAAATAAAGAGAAAATACTGAAGTTCACTCAAGAAGATATTGACTGGACGATTGATCAGGGAAATCAGTTTTATGGTCAGACGAATCAAAATTCGAACTTTTCGGTAGCCATAGGCGCCAATATGTTCGCAGAAACGGCAATGAAAGATTCAAAGCAGATTGCATTGTGCCAACTGTGAGACATGGCGGTGGCTCAGTAATGGTTTCGGGCGGTTTCAGCCACGCTGGCGTTGGTCAACTAAAAAAAATTGAAGGAATTATTAAAAAAGAGCAGTATCACAGTATACTCCAACGCCATCTAGCATTAATTTGATTGGCCGTGGATTCATTTACGAACAAGATAACGATCCAAGACATTCATAAAAACATTGTGCTTCTTATTTAGAACGAAAAAAAGACGCAGGTGACCTTGATACAATGGAGTGGCCATCCAAATCCCACATTTAAAGTCCATCGAGCTATTGTGGGAAGAATGGATAGACGTGGAGAGATCTAAAGCCAATAAGCCTTCCTGACCTCTGGGATTGTTTGAACGAAGCGTGGAATAATATTCCACATCAAACACTTCAAAAACTCATCGAAAGAATGCCGAAATTGTGCGTTGCAGTCATTAAATCAAAAGGTGGCCACTTTCAATAAACATCGCGTAAAGTAACATACTCACTGTGTTCTTATAAATTTTGATGGAACTTTCATGTAAAATTTATTAAAAATGTCTTCGGATCAAAGAACTACGTTGAATTTACAAAACAACTGCTAATATGTGGCTAATAATAAAACTGACAAAACCAACTCTTTTCATCTTGCTCTAGTACTTTCCGACTGTACTGTACACATTTAGGTATGTATGTACATGCCCTTGTACAGACCACTTTTATATGTGTTCATGCAATTTTTCAAAAAATTTCAATATCTTTTTACCACATATTTGAAACGTCCTCTGAAGTCTTAAAGTGCAAAATGTTACGCATACGCAGTGTAGCACCAAATGCACTCAGAATATTAATGTGTGGCACGATTTCGGTTTTTTTTTCATGCAACGCTTATTGTTTGATTGTTGTTTTCTCGTTTCTTGTCGCTTCAAATTAATGTTAAAGTTTTAACTTGCTTTAACTTTTTGTATTTCAACATTATTACAGTGTTATTGCAATTGCGTTTCGACTATTTTTTTATCCTCACTGCTACTGAAAGTTTGCCATTACACATTTTCAAGGATGCTTACCATATTGTGGTAAATTCCGAAACTAACGAGACGTAATGGAAAATATGACCACGTAGGCGAGAATATTCATTTAAAGGATTTGCTTGCATTACGCTTTGTTTCTTCAACATGCATGCAACGTTTTGCCACATTTTCAAAGTGACAGATTTAACGCTTAGTGACACTTTCAATATGTTTCATATAAGGATGTGTGTGGGGTGTATGAGTGCTCGCTCATAATTCAAGGCCGCTTAAATGTATTCAGTATTTTATTTGATGCGCGTAACTTACAAGTGCTAACTAGTTGGCTCAGAGATTAAAAAAAAAGAAATTCATATACTGCATAACGGTTTAAGTAAGCTTACAACGACTGGTATAATGTGTGTACAGTAAAAATGTTGCAATTACGCTTCTTGCAACCAAAGTTTATAACGAATGCGTCAAGTGCAGGGGGATGGATCTTAAAATCATTATCATATATATTGTAACGAATTTAGGGAAATTCCGCTTATTTGAAACTTTCTGCTGACGTTCGAATCGCTAAACTATTGAATAAATCACTCCAATATTCAGTATTGAAAACTGGTCTTTATTTAGATTACTTTGGGAGTACTTCACAACTAATAGCGTGTTTAAATCAAATTGATGACAGCTTGCGCTGCTTTTATACTCTCGTTTTCTCGTTAACCTATTTCTCCTAAGGTCTAGTAATTTCGCGGACAGTTGTATCTCATGCTTGTTAACCATCTATATACGTGTATATTTGTAGTTTATGCTTTTCTATTAGCCATATGCGTGTGTATGTGTGAGTAACTACTTCGGCTGATGACTACATGTGTGTATGTGAGATATCTCCCATTGCCTTGTACATATGTAAGTGTCGCTGCTTACTGTGTTTTGTTGTTGCGATTATTTACCAACAGCATAGTGATGTCAACATTCGCCGCAATATGTATTTATGTCTATGAACATAGGGGTAGTTTTAGGTTATGTTATATAATGTTACATGATGGCAGGGAATTTATATTTCCGAAAATATTAAACAAATATTTTTCATTGCTTATTTCATTTTATTTATAAAATAAATCAAAAACAAATCAATTAGTAGTTATACGCAAATTTTTAGCAAAGTAATCAATCAAGTGTGAGGTGTGATACCCAAATAGTGTGCAACAATGAGTTACGGCAGAACGAAAGGGGATTTTCAGTGAGACCACCCTGAAAAGCCGACTTTAAGGGATTGGTTGGTTGGTTGATGGGCCTCTCAAATACCAAAGAACCGAGCCTAAGTAGCGCACGGAGTGCCATTTTGATGCACAGCAGACAGTGGCTGGTTTAGTATGGCAATTCGGCACTCCGTTCGAGCCATTTGGCACAGAAAATGAACCTACTGATATTTTTCAAAGATCATTTAGATTTGCACACCATCGCCCCTATAGCACACTCTTCAGGGAACTTCACCTTATGACACCTGTCAAAACTAAGCGAGAGGGTGTAATAATCTGATCGCGGAGCCACACCGCGAAGCATTTTGAGTATACTACTGTATTTATACTGCCTCGCGTTCCAACAGTTAAACTTATGAACTCTTACTGCTGAATAAGTTGCAGTTTCACATATGCACAAGCCCAGAGGTAGGAACACATTAAGTGCGTCAGTAGGATACGACCAAAGTCCACCTGTTAGCCCTCCCAAGGCTGCTCGCTATATTCTATTCATCTCTTTAATGTTGTACCATTTGTCCATTGCCAGCCACCATACTATAGCTCCATTTCTTAGTATGAGTCTGACGACAGCCGCATATAGTCACATCATAAGACATAATAATAAGGGTTTAGACGCCAATTCTGCTGAGGATTTTTTTACATGAATAGAAGGCTATATAGGCGTTTTCGACAATAGTTTCAAAATCGAAACTGTGGGACTTTGTCTTTTTTAGTAAACAGTATCTGCGTAATTTTACGGAGTATCTTCACTCCATCTTTAATGAGTACCAGTATAATCTATTATCAGCTCGACCACCCACAGAAACGAACCCCTGTTGGCTTGTATTTCCCCATTATCTAGAATTAATTTCGTACAATAGAAACAAGGCTGTTTAAGACAGTTCTTTCAGAGTGTTGCTAACCGCTGCTGATTTCAATAATGGTTAAGGATGCCTATATATCCAAAAAGGCAGCCAGAGAGTACAATTTGTAGTGTAAGTATCTCTCTCTGGTACCTATGAGCTTATGGATTGCATTTTCGGTAGACTTGCTTTTCATTTACGCATGCTATTTTTTCCTTGTTAATGACAGAGTCCAGCAACCTGTCCGAAAAAGCAGCGGCATCTGCATACACCGGTCAGTTATGGGGCTACCACAGTCAGGAAACGAGTGTTCAATAGGTGTGAAGATGTGCGGCTGCCAGCTAGTGTTAGGGGCCAGATATTTAAAGAGCTTCTCAAAAAATGGAACAGAAGCCCATAACTACTCTTTCCATTGGCAGTAAACCGATTGCGCTTCATGATTACAGGGCATGTACCAGAAACGTAAAAATCCTGAAAATAGATGTGTCCCAGCCCTAGGTGGGCTTACATCTGGTTGTTGACATTACAATGAGAGATAGAAGGAGACCTCGAGGGGTTTAAATAAAAATTCGCAAGAGGAAGAAGACAAAACGACGAAGGTATTAGAGCGGTATAAACACCTCAATTGTGCTGCGGGGCCTAAAAATAATGTGTCGTGTCGCTAAATCAGGAACCATGACCCTTATCGGGAGAAAAACATTTCGGGGCTCAGTGCGCTTTTATTTGGAGTAACTACTTCTATGGTATGCTGTAATTATGGTATGGAAACATATTCATGTATGCTACTGAAGTATAAGGAATCCCGCAGTGGTGACGGAAAGAGGAGTAGGTATTAAAATGCCTTATTACTCATAATGAGGGCACCATCTGCGATCTCAAGAGGCTGATAAAGAGAAAAGTGCGCAAAAGACGATTTGTGGAGACGCTATCAAAGAAAGAGGGGTGGAGCAATGCCAATGAAAGTTAGCCTTTTCAGACCATGCATATATCAGCTGCAACATCCCTTCAAAACTATTTGAAAAAGAAAAACCCTTTAGAAAATCTAGAGCAACAGAACGAACTAAATATAAGACTTGTGTGCATACGGAACGGAGAAGCACAAGGATGTTGCTACCGCATAATAGTGGAGAGAGTGCTTTAAAATCGTAACAATGACGTTAATAAATGCGTCTAACAAAGACTGTCCCTCTGAAGAGACGCAGTAGACAGGCAAACCATCATGGCGAAGTTAAGAGCTAGGGATTCTTTGAAAAACTTGCGGAATTTTTAAAGGTAACAAAAGTTTTACAATGCTAGAAGTTCTGGTAAATGGGGATAAAAGTGAGAGCTAGAAAAGATTAGGTAGTAGTGAAAAGTCCCCGGATGTGTTCATTACTGCACATTTGCCGCCGAGTAATGATGCTGAAGAGCTGGTAGAGAGTATTTTACTCCCATAAGAGGAGCGGGTAGTGCCACATGGCTGTTGAGGACGGTTACCAGTATCGAACATTGATCCTTGACTAAGAAGTTTAGTTTCTAAATTTAACAGACACTAAGAACCATCCTTTAGCTCGAGGCTTCGCAAGTTTCCTTGGTATCATCAAAGTGTAGCCGTGATCAATAGTGATATATGTAAGAGCATACAAAGTTAATATCTTATTTTGGAACTTTTTATTACTTTCTTTATATTAGGTCGGTTTAATGTTTGGTCGCTTTTCATACAAATTTTGCAATCGATTTTTAAGTAACTTCTCATTGAATTAAAATTTACAGATAGTTTAGAACACCGTGACAATGCAACAAAAGGATTCGTTAGGTGGCGCTCCTATTGAAATAATTAGATAAGAATTTGAAAATTTTCAAACCAGCTTTAAGTAACTTCTCGATGAGCTAGAGGCTTGAAATTTGAAACTTAATTCACAGGTCGATGATAGCCGATGACACGATAGAAAAAGATTCGCTAGAGGGCACACGAGATGAGATATTTAGAAAAATCGTACGAAATGAAGGGAATTTCGGGATTGATTTTTATGTAAGTTCTCATTGAGCTACAACTGTAAGATTTCACAGATAGGATAAGATGACGAGAAAATTTAAGAAAGCAGAAAAAAATTACAACAACTAAGGTATGACGTAGTTGAATGCGTTTGTAACCTTTTCAACTATCGTAGGAGTGCGGGTTCGACTCCCACTCGCGGGAGAAAAGGCTTTGAAGAGATATACAAGGAATAATCGAAACAGCTGTCGCCTTGTCTTTCCTGATGTCACGTTGTTTAAATTTTTTCCAAATTATTAAATAAATTATAAAATTAAAAATTGCTTCAAATAAATGTTTTCACACTTTTAAAAAAAGCAGTACGGGCAATCCCCGATTAAATCATAGAAAAAAATTCCGTTAGGTGGCGAGATGGAAATATTTGGATAAGAATTTGGAAATTTGGTGTCTTGAGATCTATTTTAAAGTAAAAATGTTCCCTTATATAAAGACATATTTTTGCTAAACTTTAATTTTTAAATTTTGACATAGGAATTGCAAGGTGGAGCGCAATTGATTGACTAATAATATCTCCATTCATACCAACTTTCTAAACCAAGTAATGTGGTGGAGCGCACCACTTTTATATTTTTACTTCTCAAAAATGATTCAAGGTTCAATTCTCAAAAATATTTTTTGAATTTCTATGTCAAAATTTAAAAATCAAAGCTTAGCAAGAATATGTCTTTATATAAGGGGACATTTTTCACTGATTTTTGTCCATTTATATAAAGGAAGTGCTTAACATTTTATTATTTTATTTTTATTTAATTTTGTTGCTTTCTTTTAAATTAATAGAGAACCCAGGGAAATTTGGGGAAATGTCGATCTGAAAGGTTGAGTAACCTATTCTTTTTCGCTCTACAAATTATTAGATCAGAAAAGCCTATTAATATTTAGAAGCAGCGTTTCATGGCTGAAGGTGTCGAAAACTGTTCTGGCGAGATGTGTCTCATTGTTAAGCTCGTTTTGATTTTCAGGAAGTTAATGCAGGTGCCTGGCTACGGCCAGAATCGTGGTGTACTAAGGCTGTTGCACCTTATCGAGTGCCTACGAAATTTGATAAGGGAACCTTTTTGCACACGTTTTGAGAAAACCAAAAGTAGATAGGCAGGTGGTGGAAGCAAGGCTTTCTAATACATTTACATCACCAACACATATACATACGCTCACATAGTGTTAGAATTGTTATAAGCCCTAAGCAAATTGCACAAATTGCGTGACAGCTCTTCACTACCTATCATTTTGTGTAACACTCATCGTGTTGCTATTGTTTTGTTTGATTAAATGCAATGTTGACACCTAATTAAACGCTCGAAGGACATGCGATGACATTCCGCACTACAAATAATGGACAGTATCTCGTTTTACATCAAGTACAAAATATTATGTTGTAACATTTAAATGACAATTTTTGTGCTTCTGTAAAATGCGGTTGTACGACTGTCAATTAGTCGAGGATTAGCTGAGCTTAGAAAGGGACAAAATTAATAAAAGGCATGCAAGGATATAATAATTTGCATGTAGTGACAAATAAATGTAAGTGTGTTTTACGTAAAATTGTATATAAATTAGGGTGGGTCGATTTGTATGGACGAAAGTTAACCGTTATCGCGCCATTGATTTTTCGATAGAATTTGGGCTCACGAAAAAAAGTTCCACTACGCATGCCCAAAAAAATAATTTTCGAACCTGCGATATTTAATTTTTTTTACTTTTTTTCGACTTTGATTTTTAAGGTTTTTTCAGTCTAATATACACACTTGAATCGTGTTTTGTTTGAATGCTTAGGGTCTGAGCACGAACAGACAAAATAGGATACTTTATTCTGCTGGTTTGCTCATAAAAACTGTAAAATCGATCAATTTCGAAAAGCTTGTGCGGTTATTACTATGTTTTTTTTTAATCCTTCATATTAAATTGATGAAGAAATACAGAATAGGGCTATTCTATCTGTCTAGGAAGCGTAGTAAATATAGAAAATATTCCATGTTTTCTAGACTAGTTATACAAAACTCAGAGAACGCACCTCTACGCCGATGGCTGCAGAATAATGGCCACAGGCCCAGGCCCACACATCGATTAGATTTGTAATAAAATAAACAGCTACCTTCCTGATCTCCTCAGTTTCTTCGCCTCGCGAAATCTGACATTGTCACCGACCAAATAATCGGCGACCTTATTTACAACATGGACGCGCTATATGGAACATCCGATGTCATCACGCTACCAGACTGTTTTACACCCAAAAATCTTGGGTGTGACGTTCGATCAGGATATAAATTTTGGAGAGCATGCAAATGCAATTGTACCGAAAATCCAGATCCACAATAAAATCTTCAAATCTCTTGCCGGCAACACTTGGGGTAAAGACAAAGAAACGCTCATTACTACTTACAAAGCAAATCGCAGGCTGATTGCATGCTACGCGTCCCCGATATGGTCACCAAGCATAAAGGTTACTCGCGTGAAGAAAATGCAGGCCTTCCAGTATACTGCCCTCAGAACCGCTATGAGCTGCCATCTTATGTCCCCAAAATACCACATACACAATGAGGCAAGATTGAAATACTGAACAAATGGTATCTTTTGAATACCCAGAAGCCTGCGGATCTCAACAGACATCAGATTGATGAGGATGTGGTCGAGGTGAACAACTTCTAAAAGAGAGAACATTAATTTTTTACTTGTCTCCAAATTTGACTTATTTATTGGTATGCAAAGGGATCAGAGTAGAGTGGCCGCTATAAAGAATCCTAGGCGTTAACTGATGTTATTATACTCAGCGTGCTTTGCACACAGAGTATGTTAACTTTGATCGGATAACGGTTGGTTGTACAGGTATAAAGGAAATCGCGATAGATATGGACTTCCATATAACAAAATCATCAGTATCGAAAAAAAAATTTGATTGAGCCATGTCCGTCCGTCCGTCTGTCCGTTAACACGATACTTGAGTAACTTTTTAAGTATCTTGATGAAATTTAGTATGAAGGTTCCTGGGCACTCATTTCACATCGATATTTAAAATGAACGATTGACTATAACCATGCCCACTTTTTCGATATCGAAAATTCCAAAAAACCGAAAAAGTGCGAGAATTCATTACCACAGACGGATAAGCGGTAAAACTTAGTAGGTAGGTTGACCTTATGACGCAGAATAGAAAATCTATTACATTTTAGACAATGGACGTGGCACCGCCCACTTTTAAAAGAAGATAATTTCAAAGTTTTGCAAGCTGTAATTTGGCAGTCGTTGAAAATATCATGATGAAATTTGGCAGGAACGTTACTCCTATTACTATATGTGAGCTAAATAAAACTTAGCAAAATCGGATGATGAACGCGCCCCCTTTTTAAAAAAAATTTTTTTAAAAGTCAAATTTTAATATCTTTACAGTATATAAGTAATTTATGTCAACATTCAACTCCAGTCCGCCCTTTTTCATTTAATTGTCTAGAATACTTTTAATGCCATAAGTCGAACAAAAATGTACCAATCCTTGTGAAATTTGGTAGGAGCTTAGATTACAGGACGATATCTGGTTTTTGTGAAAAATTGCGAAATCGGTTGAAGCCGCGCCCAGTTTTTATACACAGTCGACCGTCTGTCCTTCCGCTCGGCCGTTAACACGATAACTTGAGCAAAAATCGATATATCTTTACTAAACTCAGTTCACGTAATTATCCAAACTCACTTTGTATTGGTATAAAAAATGGCCGAAATCCGACTATGACCACGCCCACTTTTTCGATATCGAGGATTACGAAAATGAAACAAATGCCATAATTCTATACCAAATACAAGAAAAAGGATGAAACATGTAATTGGATTGGTTTATTGACGACAAATATAGCTTTAGAAACAACTTTGTAAAATGGGTGTGAAACCTACCATATTAAGTAGAAGAAAAAGAAAAAGTTCCGTAGGGCGAAATCAAAAGGCCTTGGAATTTTGGCAGGAATACTGTTCGTGGTATTACATATATAAATAAATTAGCGGTACCCGACAGATGATGTTCTGGGTCACCCTGGTCCACATTTTGGTCGATATCTCGAAAACGCCTTCACATATACAACTAAGGGTCACTCCCTTTTAAAAACCATCATTAATACCTTTAAGTTGATACGCATATCGTAGAAACGCATTCTAGAGTCACCCCTGGTCCACCTTTATGGCGATATCTCGAAAAGGCTTCCAACTATGGTACTAAGGCCCACTCCCTTTTAAAATACTCATTAACACCTTTCATTTGATACCCATATCGTACAAACAAATTCTAGAGTCAGCTCTGGTCCACCTTTATGGCGATATCCCTAAATGTCATACAAACGCATTCCAGGGTTACCCTAGGTTAATTTCCTGCATGTTGATTTTCCCTTATTTTGTCTCCAAAGCTCTCAGCTAAGTATGTAATATTCGATTACACCTGAACTTAGCCTTCCTTACTTGTTTTTATATACATAATTTCAAGCTAACTTTTACAGTTTTATATAAAAAAAACATAGATTTCTATCATTAGAATTTAGATTTAGATTTCATTAGAAGCAATCCGCTTCCCAATGCAGTCGGTTCTATGTACCGGAGCGACTCGGGATTTTTCCCGACCAAGGACTGTTATTTCAGTGTAACCCTATTACACTGCTACAAAACCAACATAGATTTCTTTCATTATATGTGTTATAGCAACGCTTCTCGTTCTGTTGTCAGCTTTATATATAACTAAAATTGTATTAGAGTTATGAATTTAATTAATAACTCTGCCAGAAAATTATCAACAAGTCTTACTTCTTTTGTATCAATATGTGAAGACAGGAAACTTCCATTTTACATAGATTCAATCAATGCAGTATTACTATATATAAAAAAGATATCATTCGTTTGTATATTCAATCCACTAATGCTCGCTAGTGCCCATTCATTAACATGCATTGATGGCATATCCCATACAAATGTGCGATACAACAAAAACAACAACCACGCTTACATTTTTGGAGTCCGTACCGATATTGCCGATAATTTCATTTTTTTGCCCTCATTGTGCTATGCCATGTCATGCTACGCTATGTAACCACGCCATACAGGTTTACGTGATGGCCACAATCACAGCAGCACAACCGCCAAATCGGCTGAATAGCCTTACTTTCCTTCTTGGCTGAGTGAGCTTTCATTGGGTCACTCAACACTAGAATGGCGTACGTTACATTGCGTTAAGTTCACTTAAATGTGAATGAAATGTTTGCGAGATGCTGTGTGGGTGTGTGACTGTATGTGAGTGGATGTGGGGATTTGATTATCTTCTATTTTAGCCTAACATAGATCTTGCTCACAAGTTCTCAAACCTTGTAACGCCTCGTGTGTGCGTGGATAATGCTTAAGGTTAACTTTGAGCAAAAATGTTGAGAAATGCATACCAGCTTGATAAACACACATGCATGTGTACATACATATTGTTTATGTACATACATACGACTACATGTTAGTTATTGTTGTGATTCATGTTTTTGTTTGTTTACATTGTTGTCCATGAGATTTCGCAAGCACATTGCTTACCTAATAGTCTGTGGTGTTTGGTTAATTGAATGACTCACTGTTATATCACGTACATACATACATACATACATACATACAAAGACATTTTGATTGGCAAGTAAATCTACTAGCTGGTTATCCTCTTATTGCTGAGTAGTTGAAAGTCAATCGAGTGACTTCGATTAGCCGCTTTCACACTCACACACAGCCTTTGTTGAATTCGGTCTCATTAATCATTGGCATGAACGTAGCATTACACTCGGCATTGCAACACATGTTTTGTGTCAATTTCGTCTGTAATATCGTCAGACATTTGTCATTTCATTTAAGTGTGTATGTTGTAATGCGTGAAACATCGTATGCTCCTAAGTTGTGTGCGTGTTGGATGAAAGGGTGAAATTGATATTTGAAAACATTTCGTGGCGATTAGGAGTTAGTAACGATGTCACTAAACGTTATGCCTGGTAACAAAGAAGTACCAAATTTTCTTATTAATGGTAAGATGAAGAAGGAATACCAGCTTAAGCTTTTCCTTCTTTATATGTGCAAGTGTAATGTGGGGCAGAATGTCTATCATTTTCTTTAGTTAAGCCTAGGTCTGCTAAACATTCGAGGAAATTTACTCAGACATTCCAAAAGTGGCTGGTCAGAGCCGACTGTCTTCAACAATTTTTTTATCTCTCTTCAACACTTTTACCCTCACGCGCTGCAGGGTAGATTCTTTGCGTTGAGATAAAGAAGTATCACCAAGTAATATTTTTTAATTGTGATACATAAACATCTCAGGTCACACTATAGGGGAAAACGTAAATGCAAGCGCATGCTACAAAGTGAAAGGATAAGCGTAAATGCAGGTTTGATGTGGGGTAGTGGTACGCTTGTATGGAATGCAGGAAAGGACAGGAAAGGAAAGAAAAGAAAAAAAAGGAAGGAGATAAAAGAAAAAAAAGGATAGGAAAGAAAAGGTAAGAAAAATAAGGAAAAAGAAAGGAAAGGAAAGGAAAGGAAAGAAAAGATAAGAAAACTAAAAGAAACAATATAAAGGAAAAGAAAAGAAAAAGGAAAGAACATATAGAAAAAGAAAAAAGGAAAAGAAATAAGGAAATGGAAAGATAAGCAATGGAAAAAAAGAAAAAAAGAAAAGAAATAAAGGAAAAGAAAAAAGTAATGGTAAGAAAAGCAATGGAAAAGAAAAAATAAAAGAAAAGAAAAGAATTTCATTGGTTTTTTTAATTGTCAATATTTCGGCTTCAGTCTGAGCCATCTTCAGGAACTTGTGTATTCTTTATCGACTGTCACAGTCAAATTGACAAATTAAAAAAACCAATGAAATTTTAAACATTGGTTTTATTTAACGCGGCCTTTAAGCTCATTATTATAACATAACGTAAACGCATAAGGCTATAAAATTACCAAAAACGAAAAGAAAAGAAAAAAACAACAAGTTATGGTGTCTAAGTTCGGGTGTAACCGAACATTATATACTCAGCGTGAGCTTCAATTGTACATTTCATTTCAGATAAATTACTTTTCTACAAAACAAGTGGCACCGCCCGTTTAAAAAAATGTCTCCCCATTCCTCTTAAAATAAAACTTGATAAGTGAAATATCATTGATTGAAAACTATTTTTTGCTAAGTTATAGCTTATTATTCCAGTCTACGACCCTTTTAAACTTGTTTTATATCTAAGTTGCCGTGGTCTTTAACCAATCCGTCCATTTTTGCTAGAAATATTTTCTGCTATAAGGAAAATATATGTACACAATTTCATTACGATATGTTAATTTTTCATCGAGTTGTGGCTCCCGAAACGTAGAAAATTGCTTAGTCATAAAAGGGGCGGTGCCACAACCCATTTTCAAAAATTTTAGTGTTTTCCAATTTAATGTTATAACTCAGTTTAGAAAGTAAAATTCTATTGATACAAAGCTCTTCTTCGCTAAGATATAGCTTATTATTTTCGTCCACGACCCTTTTAAAAATCTTTTATATAAAAGTGGGCGTGGCCCTTAACCGATTTCGTAAATTTTTCTTCAAAGTATTCCATATCGTAAAGGCAACCCTCTGCCGAGTTTTGTTACGATAGGTTTAAAGATTTTTGATTTATGATTAATAATATTTGTAAAATTGATTTTATCACAAGTGAGCGGTGCCACGCCCATTTTAAAACAAATTTTTATCAAGAGTCTGAATATCAGTGCACACGTCAACAATCTAGGTGTATTACTTACTAAATAATCAGGTTTTTGTGTTTTCCAAAATGTTATATATATAAAAAGTGGGTCTGGTTATCATCCTATTGCGCTCATTTTCAATACCAATCTATTCTGGGTCCAGATAAGCTCGTGTACCAAATTTGGTGAAGATATCTCAATATTTACTCAAGTTATCGTGTTATCGGACAGACGAACGACGGACTGACGGGCATGGCTCAATCAAATTTTTTTTCGATACTGATGATTTTGATATATGGAAGTATATATCTATCTCGATTCCTTTATACCTGCACAACCAACGGTTATCCAATCAAAGTTAATATACTTTGTGTGCAAGCACTTTGAGTATAAAAAGGTAAAGGAAAGAAAAGGAAAGGAAAGAATGGAATCGAAAAGAAAAAAGCGAAACCGAACCCGGAACCCATGCCGGAACCGAACCCGATATCCGAACCGAACTCGGAATCGAATCCGAACGCGGACGCCGATTTATCAATTATTAGTTTTCAACGGTTCGTTATAGAGATTTATCGGTTTTCTATAAGCTGCTACCGATGAGGCAAAGTTGTTATCAAAATGTTATAAACTCATTTATCGGCAACGAGTTAGCGGTTTGTTATCGAAAGGTTATCGACTAGTATTGGAAAGTTATCGACATGTTGTCAAAAAGTTATCGGTTTGTCATGAAAGAGATATCGATAAAAAATAAATTAAATACAAGGTCGAACTTCTCTTCCAATTCGCGTCCTGCTCCTTTTTAATTTTTCCTTAAAATTTCACGCCAAACCACTGTGGAGAGCGACCACGCTTAGAAAAACTTTTTTCCAATTGAAAAAACTTGTTTATAATGTTTTGATTTGCCACCACACCATTTCGATACAACTTAACTATAAAATCGATGACTCATTTCTAATCCGGCTATAAAAAGCCGATGATCGGCGATAATTATTCGCTGTCGATAACAAGCCGATGGTATCAGTTACTACAGATAAGGTATTTGTTTCTGGGGAAGCTGTCTCTGTACTGGTTTAACTTCAACTCGTGGGAGCGCTCGTGTTAAAAAACATTAGTTTTCTTACACACCGAACTTTACGAGTACCTGGTTGTACTCACTAATTTTTTTTAAAGTCGTGATTTCGATATGCTACGAGCATCAGTAAGGCTGCCTTAATGTCTTAAAGACAGTTTCTGCGAAAAGTCTTAAATCACTTTTCGTTATATCTGTTTCTCTTAAAAATGTAATTTCTTTGTCCTACATTAAGAGAAAATGTTGACGTTTCAGTGACTAAGAAAATAGATTTTATTTGCGAAGTCTGTGAATTTCCAGCAGGTTGAAAAAAAAACACATTTCAATTCTGATCAACGTAACAAAAATTAAATAGTGAAAAATGTACTTTTTAAGTGTGATTACATAAGAAACATATTTAACATTTTATTTTTATTATTTATGTAATGACTCAACCATTTCTGCTTGCATAAGTTATGAACGATAACACCATTACGAACGCAATGGTGGCAATTAAACAACCAAAAAGCAAAGCGAAAAGTGCACCAGAAATATATTTCTAACGTCAATTTTTGCGGTGGTAGTTTCTCTGCATGTCCGTAAGCCAACTTCAAAATAATTTCCTGAATTTGATGATCCAAGTACATTGAGGCACCCTGAAAATGAAGTTTTACCAATTGATGTTATAAATATTAATAATGTGAAAATTAAAATGTTTGGCTGTTCAAATGTTTATCTTTTGTAAATAAAGCCACAATGGTTGAATGGATTTGGAGGACATTTTTCACATAGATAGCCGAAAGATTGGGAGGATCTATGCAGTATTTGCATTTGCTACCTCAAATAGAAGAAGCGATGAAAATATGTTCTGCAGTGCATGAACAGAGCATAGAGTAGAGCCGTAATATACCAATTTGATAGCATTTCTAAGGCTCTACTATGAGCTACGTTGTGTTTGAGAGCGTAGCAAATAGCAGAATAAAAACGATATGCTATTTGTAGTGTTATTATTGTTGGCATGCTGTTGGATCCATATTGGTTTGTTATCGACATGTTCGTTTTGTTATCAGAAAAGTACCGATTTGTTTGTTATTTAAAAAATATCGATTTTTTACCGAAATGTTATCGCGTTGTTATCGAAATAGTATTGATTTGTTATCGAAATAATATCGATGCGTTATAGAAAAAATATGGATTTGCTATCGATAATTTATCAATTTGTTATCAAAAATGATCGGTTTAACATGGATTTGTTGCTCAAAAAATATCGATTTTTTTAATGAAAAAGTATCGATAGGTTATCAAAGGTATACCGAAGAAGCCCAATAAACAATGCCGAAGATCTGTACTTTTCCCTTCATTTAATTGACGGTTTCTAACACCAGTGCCAAATCCAATTATAACTTTCATTTGCGCTGGCTAGGCCATGTTATGCGAATAAAAGATGATACTCCGGCGCAACTTGTTGGACGGCCATAACCGTTTAAGTAAGTAAGTTCATATATTTTCTCGAAGACACTTAAAGTTTTTGAGATATTCAAACCTTAAAGTGCAAAAAAAGTTGTTTTGATACACGCCGATATCAGACCTATAACTCGTTCAAAATAAATGCACAGCACGCCCATAAACCGTCGATGACAAACGTAGCGGTTGTCATCAATTCCTTTCCTTTACCCCAATTTCCGTTTTATTTTTCTTCTGCTTTTTTCCTTTTAATTTACCGGCATCGGTTTCTTGAATGTTATTTGATATCTCTGCTTAAATCCGACAAAAGATAACTCTTCTCCTTCTTGAAATCTACTTATGCTTTCTAAATGACTAAATGAGCTCATCTTCTTACCTCCCTTTCCCAATAGACATACAATCCTGATTCAATGCAAGCAGTTATATGTTTACTAAAGAGGTTCATAAGTGGCCAACCTCTTATGGAGACGGTGCGCGTCCAATCGAAATATAAATCATCTTCCAAAACCTAGAAATAAAAAGTTCTCAATAAAAAGTTATAGCACTAATAAAGACAATTTAAAATTTTCGAATCCAATGCTGGCTTTGTTATGTAGTCACCAAATGTGAAAGTACCACTCATCAAACGTTCAATACCTAATCCAATATCCGAGCGAAAACTAATATTGTAGAGAAAACCATAGTCTCGTATTGTAAATTTCTTTAACATTTTGTGGACTTTCTCGGTCTTTGAACTTTCAATAGCTTGTAACCAAATAATTGTTGGCGCATACCATAGCCAATCAGTTTTCGACCATTTTTCAATAGTATCAGCAGCATCGGTGAAAAGTGGTACAATTAGTAGGGATTTCAATTGACCACAGTAAGTATTCTCCAATGTAATTGTGGCGCAGAGGATTGCCGACAGAAAGAAACGAGCAGCAAAGGTTTGCAAACTAGTTGAAGGTAGGAAATATTAAAAAGGTTAATGTTCGACTTGTAAATATATACCTCGAGCTCACACTTAAGTCGAAATAAGATTCAGTTCAAGTTTCAGCGATAGATTGCTCGAAGGACTTATGATTAAGATTACCATTGCTTCACAACGATAGTCTTGATTTTGTATTTGGAGGAGCATGCTCACCTTGTTGGATCTGATGGTTGCTGTATGAATACCGCAAACATATCTAGTATGGCTTGTGAAATAGCTGGGGTATGTGGAAAGCTGCGTCTTTGATTCCATCGCCAATTATTCAGTAAAAAGGAACTAAATCTTATTATATACATTACTAGGCACAAAGTAAGATAGTAATAATTAGAAAAAGCCAGAGTTGGTTGCTAAATGGCATTTTACTAGCACGCCAAGCGGGAAATAAACTAGGAAATACATGATACAAAGATCAGATTTAGTAAAAAAAAACAAGTACAACTATTTTATTAATACTCACGCAGGCGCTGGTCCTAAAATTGTCACCGAAGAACGTGCAATGGTAGCCGATGTTTCGGTTATATCGTTATACCAATTATAGATGCAGCCAATAGCCATTTCAACATTTTGTGTATAAACATCACCCAACATACCGCCCGAGCTTCCGTTCTCATGAATGTAGCCCCAATTGTCGGCGCCATCTAAAATATTGTGGCGAATATTAGCATCACTATGCTGTTAGTAAATAATCACAACACAAAAACATTAAAGCAAGCTACACTTGTGCACATGAACACATCAATCATCATTTACACACATACATACATGGAAGGCACATGTACACACATAACCAGCAGCTCGGAGTGATATATCTCACATACACACGTGTAGTCATCAGCCCAAGTTCCTATTCATACATACACACGCATATAACTAAATTACAAAACAGGAGATACAACAGTTCTAGAAGGTGAAACGTGTAGAACTTTGGAGAAATATGGGGCGAGGCAACAGAGAGTATAAAAGCAGCGCAAGCTGAGTAATAACGAATCAGTTTGATTTAAACACGCATTAGTTGTGAAGTTCGTGATATTGAAGTATAATTGTACTACTCCCAAAGGGGACTAAATAAAGACCATATTGAAATACTGAATATTGGAATTATTTATTCCACAATTCAGCGATACGAACGTTAGCAGAAGGCAAAATAATTGGTATTCCCCGAAATTCGTTACAATATGATAGCATTTGTAGATGAAAATATATGTGCGATTCCTTTGTTGTTGGGGGTACAGCTAAATTAAGGTTTTCAGCGAAATGGGTCATGAAATATATAACTGCGTTATATTTGACTTTATTTACATGTAAGTGTTAAGTCACTTTCAATACATAATTGGGAGATTTCGCAATCGATTTTCAGTAACTTTGCGTAGAGCAAGTGTTTTGTAACTTTGGACGTACTTAAGAATCCGATGACAACGCAATGTGAGGCGAAAAGTTTTAGAGCTCAACATTAAAGAGCATAACGAAATTCTGAACAAACGGTTTTTGCTAAATTGTCACAAACCAGGACACTGTAATATTTAATATTGTTTATTGTGATGGCAGGATCGCCATGTAGTGTAAGCCAGTTAAATTAAACAAAATAGATTTTGCTGGCGCTAATGTTCAGTGCCGACATCAGATTAATGATACGTTTTTATTAACAAATGCTTTCCCTTTTATAGGAATTTTTCTTACAATACTATTACAATATTTTTGTACAATACTTATACACTAAAAATAACTACATTCTATTTCTATATACCTATTCAGTACAATATTCTTATTACCTAACTATGTAATAATGTTAGGTCAGTCGCACCGACAAACCGACACTGTCGCATCAGTTATGTTTATGGGTTAAGCGACTGTAAATGGATATGGCTCCCCGCTGGGTTCAATGTAATTTAACTATGCCGCTATGACTGTGTCGCTATGAGTAATTTGTGTGTGGTAGAAAGTGAAATTCATTTGCTTATGCATTTCAAGCTAGAGCTATTCTGGCATGTACATAAGTACAAATATCTTGTATTGTGGTAATGTTACACACCCTAACAAACAACTGCTTGATATAGACCCGCCTCCAAGTGCGATAAGGAAAAATCACCGTAAGTACAATGATGAAATCCAGAATCTGTCTACGCAGGCAGTTTTATTGAGATTATCATAAGGAGGCCCTCAGCAAATCTACACAGAATTGGTAAACATTTTTGTTAGGTGTCATCCGGTGAAACCCCTTATCAATATCCACTATCCTACCCTTGAAAAAGAAGTACGAGTCACCCTGTCCTAACTTCGTTTTGGATACAGTAACAGGTTAAACTCGTAATTATTTAGAATCAACCCCGACGAACGTATAATATATACAGCATGCGATGTGTCCCCACATGACATCGACCATCTTTTTATTTGTAATGTGAAACCTATGCCTCTAACAGTAAATTTCTTATGGTATACGCCTGTTGAAATTGCTAGTTTCTTTGGAATCCCATTAGAAGAATTTGAAGCCAATTTTTGAATAAGGTGAAGCAGTGTTAACACAACAACGACAGGGGAAGAATTTCGCCTGCTGACGCCGGAAACGTGATATTTAAAAAACTAGTCCGACTTCGGAAATTTTGCCTGTGACTTACTCTTCAGACCACCAGAATAAGGAAGTCTTGATAGCTATAGGCTTTTCTTTGAGAGAAAAAAAAATGTATTTTTGACCTAAAGCTTCACTTGTAAACCTATCGTCTCGTTATTTAGCTCAACAATTGAATTTTCTAGATTTCATGTCGTGTGTAGAAAAAATTAAGGCCGCGGCCATGAAAAAAGCATATAAATGCGTTCAACACAAGCTAATTCATTTCAGTAAAATCGCCACAATCAACCAAGATGTTGCGTTTATAAATATGAAGGAAATTCAGACTTGGCAATTGAAGTTCATTTCGCCTTGCCCATTCAAATACAAAATTTCGCAAAGCACTGTTATAAACAATCTCCTTACACAGCAAAAATACTTCCTATCATATTCTGTGTCGTATTCAATTGTTATATTGCCATTTTTAATTGGAAAAGTTACCAACGAGTGGGAAAAATAATTTTACTTGCAAAGTGTGCCAGCACCTCTAGCGTCAAATTCCCCTTCTTATTCTTTGCTTGCAACAAATGTTGCAAGTTGGCTGCTTTTTCATGTCAGATGGCACCAGTGTCGCTCCATAAAAATACGTGCAATCTAGTATATTACTTCTAATTGCTATTTTTATGTACAGGCCCCTTTTTTGCTCTTATTTGGAATCCAAATCTATAAATAAAGGTTTGGTTGTAAAGATGGAGATCCGTGCTATTAGCGAGCTTTGGGCATTACTTGTCGTAGTGCTTTTGTTTAGCTATATTTTATAAAAGTAATTTGTTAAAAATAAACGAATGTGAGCACACAAAGAAATCTATTTGTACTATGGCACTATTGTGAATATTTGATTAGAAATAACACTGCACTAAAAATTAAACAAGTCAATTTAAAATAAGGTATAAGTAGAAAAGTACTGACAAAATGCTTTTAACTAATAAACTATTGAAAATTTACAAACTGCTTTTGCTTATTTAGGTTAACCATAATCGTTTTAAAAGTAATTCAATTGCAAGTAAAATCCATCCAATACAATTAGCAATTAAATTAGAGAAAACAAGCAATTCAGAACAATTGAGAAGTTAGTTAACATGGGCACATAACGGGCATACATACATACAAACATATATGCTGTATAACATAGAAGGGCATTTTGCACTACAGGCTAAAATGTAAAAATAACATATTGTAACAAATTCTGAGAACTTCTGATATTTTGCACCTTCTACAGAGTTCGTATTGCTGACCAGTCGCATAAATAACTCCAATATTCAGTATTGCACAAGGTCTTTATTTAGTCTACTTTGGGAGTAGTACAATTCTACTTCAATATCACGTACTTCACAAAAGCGGATTTCAATCAAACTGATTGCTGGTTCATCAGCTTGTGCTGCTTTTATACTCTCGGTGTTCTCGTTCACCCATTTCTCCTAAGGTCTAGTCGTTTCGCGAAAATCTGTTCGAGAACAGTTGTATCTCATGCTTGGTTACCAGCTATATACAAGTATATTTGTAGCTTATGCTTTTCGTATAGCCATATGCGTGTGTATGTGTGAGCAACTACTTCGGCTGATGACTACATGTGTGCGTGTGATATATCTCTTCGTTGCCTTGTATGTTTGTGTAAATGATGATTGATGTGTTCATATACACAAGTGTGGCTTGCTTTAGTGTTTTTGTTGTTGCGATTATGTACTAACATAATGCATAGTCATTTAATATAGCATTTAACATTTGTAGGGATTATAATGTTGTCTAAGCATAAAAAAAGGATTTAAATCAGCAGATATAATTTTTGTCAGCTGATTTATTTGTAAAAATTGCAAAAACCTAGCTGGTTTGTTCGTCTATGTAATACAGTATCGTCTAGTATTTGCGGTCATAAGCAAACATTATCTAAGTCCAATGTAAAAGTATAGGACTTAGGCGATTATTGCTTGTGGCAAGAGATATGTATGTAGAAAATATATTTTTCAAAAGGTGACTTTTCATGATGGACTGTAAATATCACCCTATCTAATCAGCTGTTTCAAAAATGCCATATTTCAGATTTTGTTCGAAGAATTCCCTCACTGAGCCAGCATAGGGTGGGGAGCCTCCACCTGTGATATGGCTCATTACTATAAACAATTTTCTAGCAAAACTCGACATAAATGGTGTAAAGATTGTGACGTACGCTGACGATGTGGCGATCCTGATTTCGGGATCATTTCCTTCAGTGATGAGTTAAATCATGGAAAGAACATTGGCGAAACTAAGTAGGTGGGCACAGGCAAAAGCATAAAGCAAAAAACAAAAAAACACAAAATTCAGATAAGACGGATCTACTACTCTTCACTAGGAAGTGTAAACCACCCACGGTTGTATTACCAAGGCTAAACGCCCAGCAACCGAATATGTGGGCTTAAAAATCGATTTTAAACTACACTAAAAAGCGCGCACCAAGGAACCCATACGAAAAGCTTACATGACTGTATAAAACTTAAAGGTGATGTTTGGTAAGAAATGAGGTTTCGGGTCAAAGATATTATGGGGAAGTGGTGCAAGCAAGAACTTAGTAAGAACTATAATCTCACTAGCCTACAGAAAGTTCAGCGCACTGTGTGTGTTGGAGCCACCGGAGCCTGCCGCACCAGTCCCACAGCGGTTCTAGACTCTATTTTGAACCCGCTTCCATAAACATGTACCTAGTATATACCTCGGCACAAATAGCGTTGAGACTCAGGGGATCTGGGTGCTTGAGGATAAACAGAAAGGGCATGGACGTATCCTTAATTATTAGCCGAAAACTTTTAATTTGGTAATAGATTACTAAAAACAGAGAGTACAGTTTCAGCTAATAACGGCATGCTTAAGTGCCGCTTAATCTGAGATGAGCAAAAAAATTGCATGTTATAGAACAAAGCGGCAAGGTTAAACTCTATTCAGCTTTGACTGTAATTTAAACTCGCACTAAAAAGCCAGGCATAAGTATGTTTTTCAGCTGAAACTATTTGTACGAATGGCTCTTTCTGAGAAGGGTCTACTAATATTTGCAATAAATTACACCGTGCAAAGCTCTGCTGTAGACTGAGTAGGCGATTTTGAAGTATATCTTCGTTCCGAAGAAAAGTCTATTACACCCGTCCTTATATTAATATTTAGTAGAAGCATGATCGATGAGAACATAATAATAATATTTTTGTTGTAATAGATATATGTAGTTCTGTGACTCTCGGGCATAGCTGAAAAAGTAATTTTTTTTTCGAAATTGAGTTAGTGCGCGATTCGATAACTGTATTCACAACTCATAGTTTTTCTCGGCAAAAACATAAAATTTTTTTTAAATATTCTTAGCATTGTATACAAAGCAAGTATGATATCTTATCCGTCAACTGCGTGACAGGTTGTTCAAGATGGCCACGTTTTAGCGTGTTAGCAGCATTTTGACAGGGTGTTCAATATGGCGGCGCAGCGGTTGATAGAAAGAGAAACAGGAAGAGACCACGAGAGACATTTTAAAAATCAGTTGAATCGTTCTATTTGTAAATTTGACGTCTATGCTAAAAATCATTGTGGATAAAAAAGGTGTGATATATTATCCGTCAACTGTCTGACAGGATGTTCAAGATGGCTACTTTTAACGTGTTGGCAGACTTTTGACAGGATATTCAATATGGTGGCGCATAGGGCCGGCTATCTTCATCGTGTGATAGAAAGAAATACAGAATGAGACCACGATAGTCAATTAAAAATCAGGTGATCGGTTCTATTTGTAACTTTGATGTCTATGCAGAAGTTATCACATTTGCTTTATGTACAATCGTTTAAACTTTTGCAATGCAAGCAATTATATTATAAAAGTAAAAGCCATTAAATTTGAAACTTTTGAATACCACTTCAAAAACTTTAAGACTGGTTTTCTCAGCTGTGAGTGACTTTTTCCCTTATGTCGGGAAGCCACAAAGTAGAATGAATGGGCGCTTTTAGCGAACACAATTTTTGTTGATACGTTGCAAACATGTTTCCGTCAGTTAAGTGATGTAAATTTTGTTTTATGAGCGGAGTTGAGCCAACTGCCAAATGAAATAATTATATTAAAATTTCAAGGAAAAGGACTTCTTAAATTATTTTTACAATTCACCATTATATTAAGCGGAAAACATTTATGCATAACCAATACTTTAAAGTATCAAAGAACTGCCGGACAGCCGAATAAAAACGGTGAGAAAATGTATACATATATAAAATTGTATGCTCAATAGTTTGACATCAAATTCATACCTTTAGTATATCGAAAAATACTTCAAGGTGCGTTCAGAAAGTTATCACTTAAAGACTGATCAGCTGCGTTTGCTGAAAGCGCCCAATGAAAGAGTTCTAAGGAATGAATTTCTATTGACAAACATTTGAATTGAAAGATAATGAATCACTGAGTTCGACGTCCTGCTTATGGTAAATTCTGCAAATTTTATGTCTTTATTTCTTCTTCTTGTTCTAACAAACATCATACAGGCAGATGTTAAACTCGCGACAACTCGCTTAAGCTCAATGCACTATTAATTGCCAGGCTACCAAAAATTTGAAATGCTACGCTTTTTTATTCAAAATTATGACTCAAGCTTTCTTATGTTTTCATATTTATTGAGTGCACCCTGATGTTCATATATGTATATGCAAGGCGAATCTATACCAGGTGGTGGCAAAGCGAATTCAATCAATTCGCCGTGCAGATGAATGTCAAGTCAAAAGAAAATTTTCATAGATTTCGATTAACTGACATTTTGTTGTACAAGGCTTTGTATGGAAAATTATCAAGAAGAAGCAATCAGCTGATGGGATAACACCACCTATAATGAATTCGCCTTGTATATATGTATGTTTAAGGAGCCGAGGGTAAAGTAAACAAAAGTACTTAAACAAAATAAATAAGTAAGCCAATGATAAACAATCAAAGAAAAATAACACAAAAGTTTATATGTCCATACCAGAATCTGCGAAAAACGCACTTTCGAAAAATCTGTTGGCAAGGGCCCTTTGTGAATTTGAAACGATATGTTATTTTTGTTTAAACCCAGCAAGAAAACGGGTGCGTGAGAATTATTTACAAAGTGGGAGCGCTACTTGTTCCAAAATCTGACAAATCTTTTAGCAAGATTTTTTTATTCACAGAGGTCCGATGTCAAGGTACAACAAAACTAGAACTTTCTATAGAAATGGAGTTACAATGGCATTGTTCAGAAAGCAGACCGTGTACAGAATGACTACCTCGGATATGTGCGAATCGGGTGAACAGCGGAACAATTGGTAGCCACATTTTTGACAGCAGCGCTT
This sequence comes from Eurosta solidaginis, assembly GCA_029619165.1. Taxonomy (NCBI): domain Eukaryota; kingdom Metazoa; phylum Arthropoda; class Insecta; order Diptera; family Tephritidae; genus Eurosta; species Eurosta solidaginis. Next base: position 23,699 of record JARSSU010005413.1, on the reverse strand, counting down.
TAGTCTAAGTTATATGAATAGAATAAGAGAATATAACCTACGACTGAACCAGTTAAGAACGAATTCAAAAGTTTTGGAAAAGGGGACAATTACAATTTCGTAGGACATCAAAATGTTGAAAATGACAGTTGAAAGCTTTGTAAGAAGACAAAGTTAGAACGAGTACCGATAGTTCGGAACTAGCATCATTCCCTGCTGGGTGCTTAATGTCCAGTGTGTCTTTGTTTTTGTACCCAGCGTGAACTTATGCACAAGAGTGATATAACCCAGATTGGTTACCGGTTGTATGCAATGCCATAAAGGCATCAAGATAGATTTCATTTTATCAATATTATCAGGATCGAAAGAGATTTGGAGTGGGCCATGTACGTGCGTCCGTTATTCCGTTACACTACATACTGAGTAAAAATTTAAGTACCTTTACGAGATTTGCTGTACTGACCTAAGCGGAGGCATTGAGATATCTTAACGAAATCTGGCGTACTTTCCTATCTAGATCAAGAATAGACTGGCTTTGAAAATGGGCGGAATTGACGATACCACGCCTACTCTTTCCATATGAAAATTAAAAACAATGGAACAAATGCCATAATCCAGTACCAAAGAAACTTTATAGCTAAGTTAACGAAATGACGTAAAATAAAAACTTTTAAATGAAAAATGGGCGTGGCATCTACCACTTTTAGAAGAAGAAAACTTAATAGTTTTTAAGCCGTAATCAAAAGCCATTAAGCCACCATCCTATTGTATATACACCCTGTGAAAACCAGCAGAATAGATTTGGTGGCCACGCCCACTTAAAGAAATTTCGAAAAATGAAAAAATTTATAATTTATTACCAAAGACCGATAAAGTGATAAAACACTGTGCGCTTGCTTTATGGCAAAAAATAGAAATACGATAAAATATTGGAAAGTGGGCGTGGCATCACATTCATAGAAGATACAATTTGTAGACGATGGAGATATAATTTTAAAATTTGCCTTGTTAATTATACATAAACTTTGCGAAAATTAACCAAATCGAATGACGACAACGCCCACTTAAAAATTGTTTGAAACCAAAAAGTTCAATATCTTTCTGGTATTTAACTAAATTTCACTTCCACTTTAACTCAGCGGTGGTATAGTGTGATAAAGTACGAAAATTGAAAAATAATAAAAATTTCAAATGGGCGTGGCTCCGCCAATTTTTTAGTCAATATCTTTGTCATACTATTCATGCCGTATTTCGAACAAAAATCGACCAATCCTAATGAAGTTTGCTATAAGAATTGTTTCTATGGCAAAACTGTTTCTTGTAAAAATGGGAGTAATCGGCTTGAAGCCATGACCACTTTTTACACTCAGCCGTACGTTTGACCATCCGTCCGCCCACGAATACGCGAAAATTGAGATATCTTCATCAAATTTAGTACACTGGCTTATCAGAACTCAAACATTTTTTTTTATGGATAATTGTCGCAATCAGATAATATCCACCCCTACTTTTTTCAAAATCTTCTATAACAAAAACTAGTAATTGATGAAATGGTTGACACTTTATAATGATTGTCTATACCGAAATATATAATTATAGTAAAATTTTGATAAGGGGCGTGGCGTTGGCCACATTTAGAATAAAATAATTAAAGGGTTTGTGAGCCGTATATTAGAAGCCCGTTAAGGCTGCAGAATGAAGGCTCATAGAATTTAGATCTGGGGAGAATTTGCTACGACCACGCCCCTTTTTATAAAACTTTTTAAAGTTTAAACCGTCACCAAAATTAGCGGAGCACGATATATCCTTATGATTAGGTAGTATGTTTAAGCTTTCGCATTATTTAATGCTCGTGACATTACCCTTTAAATGGATCCTTAATATAAATATATACGAGAGAACACGCTGATTATATTTGGCGATATTGGCATCACTATTCTGTTAGTAAATAATCACAACAAAAAAACATTAAAGGAAGCCGTCCACACTTGCGTACATGAACACATCAATCGTCATTTACACACATACATTGAAGGCGACGAGAAGTACATGAACACACATAACCAGCAGCTCGAAGTGAAGAGATATCTCACACACACACATGTAGTCATCAACCGAAGTTCTTTACTCACAGCATATAAATAAATTACCATGCGGGATATTCAACAGTTCTAGAAGGTGAAACGTCCAGACCTTTGGAGAAGTATGCGGACGAGGCAACAGAGAGTATAAAGCAGCGCAAGCTGAGTAGTAACTAATCAATTTTGATTTAAACACGCTATTGGTTGTGAAGTATAACTGCGAAGTACTACTTCCAAAGTATCTAAATAAAGACAAGTTTGCCATACTGAATATTGGAGTAATTTATTCAACAGTTTGGCGATTCGAACGTTAGCAGAAGGTGCATATATATCAGAAATCCACAGAATTCGTTAAATATAATGTTCGATATCGCACGAAGTTAGACTTCCTTAATTGTAACATTCTTATTTAATTGCAGGAAAAACCTAATGGAAAACTGGTTCAATCCTAGTTAAGTAAAAATAGCGATTGAAAAATTGTGTAATAATTTCAACTGACCTTGTGATCGTTGACCTTTTATCACGCTACGAAGGAACTATGCTAATAAAAAATGTCAGACCACATGCTATAAGCCTTTTGATAAGGCGCTAATTTTTTTGACAGGAACTTAGCACACAACACCACATATACATATACATACGCAAATACTCAATGCATTCGTATAGTCTTTCTAAGTCAACAATTGAGTGTGAACAAAAGTTTTCCATCGTCTTGCCGTTTTGTTGCGTTGTCATTCGATGTTGTTTCCCGTTACACTGATTTTATCTCATACAAAATCACTAGACAAACAGTCTCAGCGCAAACAACTTGACAACACTTTTACCACACAAACACCATTAAAGACTTTCCCTTACATGTGTTTACGTTTTAATTCTCACCTTATCTCGGCCCACTTATCTGTAAGCTATTCGTACTTAAGAGCTTACATATGTAATAACGCCCTCTCATCACGCGTCTATCGCCCATACGCTGGTCGTACAATACATACAGCATGACAATAAAAATTAAGTTAAGTGTTGGAAATTACTCTTACCACATAATTAGTCACCGTATATGGAAGGTAGTAATAGAAACCGACCACGCATGGTCCGCCCTCTCAGATTGTGAAGTTTGTTTGGAAAAAGTTCAACATTCCGGGCGAAACTTTTGTTCGGCAAGAATGCGTCCAATAGAAGAGCATCAAAATTTCCATGAGTGCCAACATATTTTTGTGTCCAAAGTTGATATTGGAGTCTTGCTGTGTAGACGATGGTGATGTGGTGATGCTGGATAGTAGTGAGGGTGAATGTGATGCTGATTTAGTTGCTTGTTTTGTGGTGTAACGTTTGTGGCGCACCCCATTTGCTAAAGTTTGTATGTCAAATTTGTTAGTGTGATTTAAGTGACTTATATTTTATGTGTTATTTACCTTTGGGTTTTTCTGTTTCTGAGACAACCATTAGATGATGTGGGTAAACTGTAATAGAGATGCGGACATTTTTTCTTAAGTTACTGATTGTTAATAAGTCTAATATTTTTGTTTTTGAGAGACCAATAATGCATAATTATTATTTTTTATTTTTTATTTATTTTATTTGTGCTCAAGTTTATTACATTATAGGCAAGCATCAGTGAGATACAAGTTATTCTGTCATGCAAAAGCTGAAGACAAAGCAATTTGCGCCTGCTGGTATACGATGGGGACCGTCTGGCCAGTGAAGCATCCGTAAAGCAATTTTCGTAAAACTTTTTGAACTCTTTCATTTTTATAGGAGTTAGATTCATAAAAGGATTCCATATTATTGAACAATATTCAAGGCGACTTCTGACCAAGGAGATATAAAGTGCCTTAAAGTCACTGGTGTTTCGTCTAATGAACCCAACCATTGCAAAGGACTTTGCAACAAATGAAGTCAATATGACTGGAAAAAGAGAGTTTGGAGTCAAAAATGACACCTAAATCTTTAATCTCTTGACACGATCAGAGATTTAGCATTTAGTTTGTAGCTAAAATATGTCGCAGTGTTCTTTTTGGAATAAGACACAACGCAGCATTTGTTGTATTTAAAAATAAATTATTGTCTGCGCACCAATCGGCAAAAGAGTCCAGATCAGATTGCAAGTTAGTGCAGTCAGAGCTATTACGGATCGTTAGAAATAGTTTGACATCGTTCGCAAACATCAAACATTTTGCGAATTTAAATTGCTGGGACAAATCATTTATGAAAATCAAGAATAATAGAGGGTCACAATGGGCACTCTGCGGAATACCTGACCAGGAGCTTATAAGTAGAGATGACTTGTCGGCTCTAATTGCCACATAGAGCTTTCTGTTCGATAGAAAACTCGTGAAGAATTTCAACAAGTTTCCATTGATTCCATACTTGGCTAACTTGCGTACTAGAATAGCATGATCAACCTTGTCGAAGCTTTCGAGAAGTCAGTGTATATGACGTCAAGTTGCTCAGAGTTCTCTAAAGCACCCACAATTTGATTAGTAACTAAAGCTAAATTTGGGAAGTAGACCTACCTGGGAAAAATCCATGCTGACACTCCACTATAGCCTTGCATACGTAATCGAACAATTTACGTTGAAGTTCGTGGTCGAAAAATTTTTCAAGAGTACTCTGTTTAACAATCGGTCTGTAGTTGCAAATGTCATTGCAGTTACCAGACTTAAATATGGGATTATTAGTTGTTGTTGTTGTATGAAAATATTTTTGACGCAGTTTTTAACTTTTATTTATTAATAAAATTTTGAACAAGCACATCACGAATTTTTAATATAGACACCACAAAATAACCCGTAAATGAGGAAAGGATCACGTTGCGCGGCATCACGCGATGTACTGGAACATTATTGTGGCGAGAGGAAAGAAGAGTGATGCCTACTTAAAAGTAAAAAACGTGAGGCAGAATGATGTGAGTGCAAAGAGATTGAGATACTGGCTGGTAAGAATAAAGCCCGAAAGTTCTTCCAAAATTACTGGCGTATGACGGAATGTTTCAGGACCGGACAGATTTCTGCAGAACTGATAATGGCGACGTACAAAGTAGACTTAAGTTGTGGAGGAAGCCCTCCTCCTCATTGATAGATAGCGAGGAAGAAGACGAATCCGATACCCCAACTGCTGATGACGGGAAACTTGATTCAGCACCTAAAGAAAAGAGCGAATGGTAACATTCAGATAAAGAATAACAAAAGCTAGTCAAAAGCATGATCTACTCCTATGCAAAGTAAAGTCGGCGAGCATATGCCATCAGATTGGCATCTAAGTGTGATCTGCCTAATTCACAAGAAAGGCGATCCCGCAAATCGCGCTAATTACAACCTGCTTAAAATTGCATATGTGACCCGCCCTATGAAAAGGTGGCTTATGGGTCAAAAATTTTTTTCCACTTTTTTCTGGTTTCGATAGTTTTTTATCTTTAACAGCTGTTTCTCGCAATTTCTTTTTTGAGTCATAAGCCACCTTTTCATAGGCCGGGTCACATATAAAGTTCCATCTAGCGTACCGTGCGAGAGACTGATGAATGTCAACGAACAGATTGTAACTTCTCAGTGACCTGATAAATCTACTACCAACCAGATGCTCAGATCCTGGAAAGACTTCCCATAAGAAAATAGGTACGCAAAATCTTTTTGTTAACATCAAAGCAGCCTTTGATAGCGTGAAAAGAAGTTGCTTGTATGCTGCCATATCTAACTTTAGTTCCCTACAAAGTCACTAAGTCTTTTGCCAAATGATGTTGAGAAAAAAAGAGGCGACAAAGTGGGTCTTGCGGTAATGAGGACAAGACAAGTCTCGGCGCATTCACGCGCTTGGCAGCCACGACACTGTTAAGGGACATAAGCTCGAAGTTTTGGAGGTGAGATGAGATGTCCGAAATAAAAGTTTTCCGAAAAATGTATGATCCTATCCGAGATCCCTAAGTTCAGTATCGAAATGTATGAGCTGTATGAGCTTTACGCAGTTATGAAAATAGTGCGACGAATAAAATTTTTAAGGCAAACTTTCCGGCCAATTAAGTATAAAATAAAATAAATTTAAGGCGCGATAACCTCCGAAGAGGTTTTAGGCAGCAGCTTCTCTACCAACTTGCGTGGTGCTCTTTTTAATTTTTCCCTACAAATTGGCGAGACGGACCCACATGTTTTATGCCGACTCCGAACGGCATCTGCAAGGCCGATAAGTTTTCAGCTGAAATATTTTCATGGCAGAAATACAATCGGCGTGCTTGCCAAACACTGCCGAGGGGCGACCCCGCTTAGAAACATTTTCTTCTAATTGAAAAAACTTGTTTCTAAAATTTAGATGTTGCTTTTCCCCGGAGCGTGAACCCAGGACATTCGGTGCGGATGGCGGTGCACGCTACCATCACCACACGGCGGCGGCCAATTAAGTATATCTATCGTTTTTGGAAGCAAGGAAAGGGGAGACCTTCAGTGAACTGGAAGAGGTATGTGAAGGAAGACTTGATCTACCATGGAGCTTCCGATTGGTGGCACTTATCGCGAAACCGAGGAAAGCTGGCGTGACCCTTTACCCGTGTATAAATTGTGACAACCCTGAGCTTATTGTCCTAGACCAAAAATACTTGGTATATGGGTCACAAAGATAGTGATCAAAGCAATTATGGAGAAGTTTGCAGATACGCAAACCTATGCTACACCTTCCCCGTCCCCTGCAACCATTTTATAACTGACCCTTAATGTGACTATATTATTCAGAGCAGTTGTATTTTGAATATGCGTCTTACTCAATGTGGTCCAACTATTTTGGAAAAGTGAAAGGCGCGTCACTATATTTGATGAGTCCTAAATCTTTGAAGAATTGGGCAGTGACATTTTCGAACCGTGTCTGGAATCGATGCATGATCGTTTTCGTGTGATTTCGATGATTTCGGGAATATCTCCGGCAAAACTGCATTGTTCTCGGATATTTCTACGCAACCCCGTCTTTGAAAAAAACAAAATATACGCAATGTGCTTCTAGAGTTTTAGCCTTTGCGATACTTTTCGGCACAATTTCGGTATATATTCGGGACTGTTTGATAGTTTGCGGATTGTGTTCGCATAATTTCGGGACTATTTCTAGATCACTTCAGACTGTTTCGTCCGTTTGGGGATCGGTGCGAAGTATTTTGGGAATATTTTTGTGAGACTATTTAGGGGCTATTTGATGATTTTTTAGGACTATTTTGGGACATTTAGGGATTGGGATGGAGATAGGGGCTAATTTTCGAGACTCTTGGCGAGATTATTTCAGGCTGTTCGAAAATTATGTTGGAAGGCCTAATACGTGATATTTTTAAACTATCTCTGGGTATATGAAGAATGTTTTGGGAACTATATCAAAAATATTTAGGGATCATCTTTTTTCAAAAATCCTGTCATTTTTGGATCAATGCTGATATATCTCCAGACTATTTCGTGGTTGTATGCCATATAATTTCGGAATATTGGCAGGACTTTTTTAGAATTATTTTATGGGCAGTCTGAGAACTGTCTTTTGGATCATGCTATAGAATAGTTTATGTTTTATTCTTCGAGCGGACTGGGCCGAAGGTATAGGCTAGGTTAGGTTAAGTTAAGTTGAGGTGTCTACCGCGGGCACACTTAGGACAGTAGTATTAGGCCCGGTGTGATACCACGAAAATACACCGTTTCCTTTCCTCTTCTGAACCATTTTGAGGACCTGATGAAAGCTACCAAGTCCTTGACGGCATGCTCCACAACCTGGTGAGATTATCTAGAAATGGAGCACCCAGAAAGCGCTGCCGTGCTCTGCTTAATGCTGGCAGTTGCAGATGAGGTGAACTACCATTTTCTCCTCCTCATCCTCTTTACAACTCCTACAGCATCGACGATAAGGCGCTCCTACCTTTCTGCATACCTACCTATGAGGCAATGACCAGTTAGTGTCCCCAAAAGTGTGGAAATTGTATCCCTTCTTAGGTTGTACACCTGACGGGATCTTTTAGCATCCCATTTAGATCAGGTTTCCTTTGATGTTCGACACTGCGGTGTTTGTAGCCATCTTTCGCGGGCTTGAGGTGTATGTGCTCTTTAGCATTAGCTTGCATGTGGACAGGGGCATACCTAAGCGTTCTTGGCCAGGAAGAAGCTGTACGCCTGCCTAGCGAGTTCATCTGCAATCCAGTTTCTCTCGATATGTACAGGGACCCATGTGAGATATACACGGATCTGTTGAGCCATCTCTTGAAGAGATCGGCGACAGTTAATTGATAGTTCAGAATTGAACGAGTAGGAGCCAACAGATTTTATGGCAGCGTGGGTTGTCGCTGAAAATAAAAATTTGTTTGCCGACGGTGTGTGTCCCTATACTAGCTGCGGCTTCATATGGCTGCAACTCTGCCTGAAATACACACTAGCAGTGTTGGGTAGGTCCTGAATAAGAGCTGGAGGTCAAGGTCGCTTGAGTGTACTCAACCTCTCCACTCTACCGTTGAGCTTGGAGCCGTCCGTGTACATGAGGCGGCTGTCAATAGCAGGCACCTATCCGAGCTCTTCTGTCCAGTCATTCCTGCTGTGGATGTTTATTTTCACAAGTTGGTTTCCGCAACTGTTGTGGTCGCAGAGCGATCCGATGCTAGGAGGAATAAAAGCTGTATTTGTTTAGTATACCTTCGTGTCCTGTGGTCTTGTTGTTCCAACAGCGACAACAGCCCTTAGACGCAATGGGGACTGACGTTGCCGCACAGCTCGATAACCAGCTAGATCCATCAGGCGACTAGCCTGCTCTATAAAAATATTATTCCCAAATAAATTGCGCGGAAGAATATACTTCATCATCAGTGTCCGAGATTGTTCAAGTGCGCGTGCGGAAATGATCAGAGAACCTTTTAGACACAGCTTTAACTGAAGAGGTCGATCCGACTCCGTAATCCAGTCCTTCCTGCTGGGGATGGTTATCTTCAGTTGGTTTCACGGACAACTGTTGTGTTCGCAGAGATCACCGCTCCGTGCTATAGGAGAGAGAAGATCACTGTATTTTGTTTAGTATACTTCATGGGTCCTGTGTCCTTTTTGTTCGAAAACCCAAACACGACACTCCCTTAGACGCAGGCTGACTGTTGCCAGGCCGCCACGACAGCGCTAGATCCAAGGCGACTAGCCTTCTCTATAAAAATATTAGTCCCATAAATTGGCGAAAGAATATACTACATCGGTCCCGTGTCCAAGATGTTCAAAGGGTGCGGAAATGATAGAACAGTTTTAGACACAGCTTTCACTGAAGAGGTGGGATCTATGTCTAAAATGTTGGATAAGAAATAAGCTGAAGCCTACATGGCTGCCATGAGCACAACAGTGACCCTTAGGAGGAAAGGTAATAATCATCGCAAAGGACCCACCCAAGACTTCAGCAAAAACTGCCCTGGAATGCCAACAAGCGGTGGAGTAAGCAGCTTGAAGTCAGACGGCCAGACCATGATCATCTATGACCGGGTTCCCGGTCATAAAGGATATGAAAGGTATCGAAATGAATTGGCAAGGCACAATGCCGTACTCGATTAATCGGCGGTAGAACGTTCCAATTCACTGGGAAAATCTCAAAGAGGAGACAGCAGTTGCATATGAGAAATCAAGCAGGAAAGCGGCGGAAGAAAGCACAGGACTGCGAAACTTCGATACATCCATATGCGAGTTCTACGAAGAAAAAAGACTAAACCTTATGATGGGTATACTCACTAGACATTCGCCCTCAGAAAGTGCTGACCGCACATGCTTGGCTTCGTCCATAAACGCCGATATAGCACCAGCTAGTTGCCAGATCTAGAGCCTTGCGTAGCCAATCACGGCTGTGAACATAGCTTGTCTTTAGTAACAAGTTGTTCCTTTTTGAACTGGACACGATCTAGTAACGATGGCAAGCCATTTGACGCTACCTTAAGCCCTAACAAGCAATTTGCTCACTGAGTTATCGATTTACCTTTAGGATATGCAACCGAAATAACATTTATATATGTTAGTAAAATTTCACTTACATTGCAATAATTCATTGGAGTAGAAAATCCTCAGGATTCTCATGCTCGCACAAAAATAGATAAAATTTATCTTTAAGGCGTAGCTCGCATTGCGTGTAGCATAGTACGAGCGTGCAGAAAACGCACTGTGTCCGAAAGGATGTGGATAAAGCCCTGCAAAAACACAAACAATAAAATGCATGTGAAAGGATTTAAGGAATTGCTTAAGAATGCCAAGGGGGAAAAACTAAATAGAATACAGAAGATGTGAAAGGCACATACTTTGAAAATATACTTCGTATTGCATCAGGGCTAAGTAAAAATGTCATGTAATGCATGAACGCATGAAAAGATGAAGATGAAATTGATAGTAATTGACGTATGTAAGTGTTTGTCTTATATGTGTGTTTTGTATGTATGAGTATATTTGTCTGGTTGCCAGCGGTAATACGCGGTAATTGGTAAGTAATATGTCAGAAAAATATTATTAAGCAATTTGGTTGTGCTGATACAGCGATGCACATTAACACTACGCATCTTACCCGTCAGTGAGACTTCGACAGAGCGCGCGCAAGACAATATTACGAGACAGCTCACCAACCATCATCGTCAGTCCAAGCTGTCGTCGCACTTTGGCTGTTGTCTGACTGTTATTGGTCGCTAAAGATGCGCAACATTGCTGGCTGATGCTGCGTTGTCTGCTTTTCCATACCATTCAACTGGATTGACAGCAATCCATTGCCGAACCCATTATGGTCCGCTGTTGAGATAAAGATTGCGCATGCTAGCTGTAGCTGGCCTCGTAGGTATTCGAGTTGTAAGATGCGCTGTTATTGCCGCCAAACACCTGCAGCTCCCTGGCGCTTACAGAACACCAGCCACCACGCACGCACCATGAACATCACACGCACGAATGACTAGGTGGCTGTGAGAATATCGTTGTAGCTGCAAAAGAAAAACGTTAGAGAGTCAATGTGGAGAGACAGTGAGTGAGACGTACGAATAGGTACTAGTACCGCTAGCAGCAGGATTGATATTGATGGTGCTAGATTGCTCATTGGGCTGCATGTTGTCCGGTAGGAATTACACGCGTAAATTCCGGCAGGCGTAGACAGTCGAAGCTGATATTTATCAGTGAGTCGTGTTGCTTGATTAACGTCAGTACCATTCGCTTGAGAAAGTTGTAACAACGTGTGACTGTGCTGTATGGCGTTAGTACATACTGTGTATGCTGGCAGACTTCAATCTCTTCCTCGTCCGTTTTCTATCTTTGGGTCTCGTTGCTGCTAGCGAGTTATGCCCTGGTTTGTCTTATCGTTGTGAATTTATATTTATTGCGCTTGTCAGATCTGTCTGTAAAGGATGCACTACTTTTATATCATGTGCTGACGTGATATAGCAGACCTTATGCATCCACGTGTGTATGTAAGGGCAATTTGCTCTAAGCAAAGAGTTAGCACACTATACGCTGCTTGACAGGGCACAGTCTGTTTAAATGTGTTGCTGAATTGTTGCTAGTGCAAGTATAGAATTGATTAGACCATATATTGAAAGGAATAATTGGTAAGATATTGCAAAGTAATTGCGACGTTGGTATTTTAGTAGAGCGGAATAGCCCTTGATGCAATGCATTACTAATAGCATAGGCATACACATGAGAAAATTGATTGCGCATTTCTACACGAGAACCATAGAGTATCGTCACGCCTGACATCGTACTCAATTTAGAGAACAGTGAGCTTTTCATTTTAGTGGTTTTCTGGTCACAAATGTCTTTCTGTAATATGAAACTGCATTTCCTCGAACATCGTCGCGCTTGAGGCCTAGAAAAGTCATCTCATTTAAAAAGTTATGATATTTTATAATATTTGTCAGAAATATACGGATGGTTCCAATTAATGAAGTGGTTGGACACATAGCAGTAGCTTCATCAACGAAGTGTTACTGAATGCATAGAAGTCATTGGTAAACTTCGCTCAGAGTCGACGCATACATCTTTGACTGGTTTCGCGGTCATAAAGGGATAGAAGGTAACGAAAAGGCGATGAGTTGGCAAAGCACTCGCTGAGTCGACGATAGACGTCCCAATCCGTATGGGAGAAATCAAAGGGTTGCATATAATCCGTCAAGCGGAAAGGCGTGGACAAAAGCGCGGGGCTGCAAAAATTTCTAAGATCATGTGCAAAGCCTACGTTATTCGACTCACAAAGTGGCTCATATCTCTGAAGAGAGAAGGCTAAGGCTCACAATGGGCATACTGACTGGACACTACCTTCTGGCATCACATGCTTATATGTTAGGCCTCGTCAGTAACAGTAAGTTTAGGAGTGTGAGCTGCAGGAAGAAAACGGTTGAGCACGTTCTGTGTTCATGTCCTGCGCTCGCCAGGTCAAGGCTCCAGCTATTAGGAGCGGCAGAGTTGTCAGATCCCGAGGCAGCAATTAAGCTGGGTCTGAAGAAGACGGAGTTATTCTATAACATATGTCCGGCACCTGATTGGGGCTCTTCCGTTTGGTCGTCAAAAAAATCATGGTAACACTATGGACACATTCAGTCTATGTGAGGTCTTTATTGACCGGGCAGTTCAACCTACCTCGCTCAGCCAAAAATATGGCGCAGGTAAAATTTGTTTGCTAAGATATTAACATGTATTTGAACTCAGTAGGCCCTCATTCTTATATTGGCCGTACCTCAGCAGACTATGAGAAGCTTACAAGAAAAGCTTTGCGCTATCTAACGTCCATCTCAAATTAGCAAAGAATACAAACCTAAGTAAGTGGACAACACAATACAATTACTACATCATACAAATTACCATTCCGAAAATGAAATGCAAACATATGAACTTCAAGTAGAATTAGTTGGCTACATAATTAATGTCATCAAGTATTTAAAGAGAAACAGGGAAACAAAGTAAACAGAGCAAAACGAAAACAAGTAAGGAAGGCTAAGTTCGGTGTAACCGAACATTACATACTCAGCTGAGAGCTTTGGAGAAAAATAAGGGAAAAAACCATTTAGCAAAATTAAACTAGGGTATAAATTTTCGATATGAAAAGTAGGCGTGGTCATAGTCGATTTCGCTCTTTTTAATATCAAGATAAAGTGCGTCAGATAAGTACGTGAACTAAGTTTAGTAAAGATATATGATTTTTGGTCAGGTATCGTGTTAACGGCCGAGCGGAAGGACGGCCGGTCGACTGTTATAAAAACTGGGCGTGCTTCAACGATTTCGCCTATTTTCACAGAAAACAGTTACGTCATAGAATCTATGCACCTACCAAATTTCAAAGGATCACGAAATTTTTGTTCCACTATGGCCTTAAAAGTATTCTAGACGAATTAAAGGAAAAAAGGGCGAGCCACACTTTTTGAAAATTTCTTTTATTTTTGTATTTTATTACACCATATCATTACTGGAGTGATGTTGACATAATTTACTTATATACTGTAAAGATATTAAATTTTTTGTTAAAAATTTGACTTATAAAAATTTTTTTTTTTTAAGTAGGCGTTTCGTAATGCGATTTTGCTAATTTTATTTAGCGCACATATAGTAATAGGAGTAACGTGCCTGAAAAATTTCATCATGATATCTTCAACGGCTGCGAAATTATAGCTTGCAAAACTTTTAAATTACCTCTTTTAAAAGTGGGCGGTGCCACGCCATTGTCCAAATTTACTAATTTCTATTTCGCGTCAGTTTAACACGTGCTCATGGGGTCAAAGTTAGAAAAACAGCGATTTTTCATAAAAAATTTTTGTGTTTCGTCAGAATAGTGAAAATTTATGCCAGGAACTGACGTATTACCATTGAATATTGTAATGTCCATAGATGTTTGCATGGAAATTAAAAATTAGGATATCCACTATGACTAATCTGATAAATGCTAAATACTCCTAAAAATAACCGTTTTATAAAAATATTATTAAGATCAAAATCAATACAAATAAAATTACCTAAGGAATGGTGTACGAGTCAAGTTCCTGGCATAAATGGTTTCACTTTTACTGACGAAACACAAAAAATTTTTTCTGGAAAAATCGCTGTTTTTCCTAACTTTGACCCCAATGAGGCACGTGTTAATATTCTGGATTGCCTGAAACTTTGTATGTATCATTTTCCATCTATTGGCATATTTTATGGGGGTGCCCCAGTGGAAAATCTAAAATTGATTTCTTGTGGCTACCCTAACGTACATACATATGGCTACTGAGGCTCCGAAGATTCTAATTTTAGCCACTAATTTTACCTATAAAGCGCTCAGGGAATATGTGTATTTGTAGGAATCAACATAGAGCAAGTGAATATATATTGAATACATTATTAAGAGTGAGGTGAGCAGCATTTGATATTTACTGAGTTCCTTTCCGAAGTGCCTAGAAGAAACAGCAACAACAATACAACACAGCAACTGCCAATATTGGTAAGACTTCTCACAAACAAATGAACGCAATTTATGTGAAAATAAGCAAATGAAAAGAAACCCGTAAGTGACATAGGAAGATTTCAATGACGGTGATGTCGCGAAGATTTAGCAAACGACGATGTTAAAAAACTTTGGATTCATTTGTGAGTGTAGTTACACAAATATAATGTCGTACAACTTAAAACGAAAGATGAATTATAATACGGTTTGAGTGTATTTTCCTTTCTAATGGTATTTGACACTTGTCTCAATAGACACAACTGAGATTTTTTTGGAAATGAGTGAGTGTAAAGTGTGCAGCGTAAGGACTAACGTACTCGAAGATAAGTACCACTATATTAATGAATATTTGCGTGTGCTTTAAGATCAAAAGTAACACTCTTGAAAGTAATGAAAAGCATGTGATCCATGCCTAAGTTAGATGTACATATAAGTATGTGTGTTATTTGCATACTTACGTATATCGGCGTAAATTATTTAAAAACATTGTCAAGAATTTGAAATTATTGAATATAATACTAAATCTTCGAATATTCAAAGTCTATGCCTAGATCACATTGAATTATTAATAAGTTTCTTTCATTTCGATATAACTACCGCTTGTGGAGATATAAAGCAAAATGTTAATCAATGTAATATAAGAAGTATAATGCCATGCATGTTGAAGTCGGAGCATATGCTGCACTTCTGCAGAAATTATTACATCCTCCAATAGACCAGCAAGTTGAGCACATGACCTCCTGCAGTTGGAAAAATATACCGGGAAAATTCATAATTTATCTGCGACTTAGATAAATAATAATAAAATGACTCAAAGGTCATAGATAAGAGGGCGAGGGGGATGCGCATGTAATGCAAAGGTGTAAGAGGGAGAAAAAGCGCTCCAGCGGGTTAGGGGGTTGGGGATAACCGCGGTAGGTATGCTGTCGTAGAGGCGGCAAAATACCAAATAGATTTAAGGGGTGTGCAGCACAACCTTCAAGTGGTTGCCAACCAATTGTCATCCTCACCTATCAGTAGCAAGCCCTCTTCTTTAATAGCCGAGGCTCTCGCGACCCATAAGTCCTCATGGATGTAGGGGTGCGAGGGCGGTATAGCTAGAAAGTACCATGTGGTCATACAAATCGTTCCCGAGATGGTCTGGATTGGTACGGGAAACGTACCGAATCTGCATCCGGTAAAGGACCATCAACATCGAAACACTCCCCAAGGTCTTCGGGGAATATCCTTATCGCTAAAACAACAGCAACAACAAGGGAGAAAACATAGCCCAATAGAGCTGCGAGTCCTTCAAGCGAATCTCCAACCCAGCACTTGAAGCTTAGAAAGAGCGAACCCTATCAAACCATTGTCGTTTGACGTAGCTATCAGCGGAGGAGATGTTTTTGAGATCTGCATGAGCAGATTCAGCGTTTGCCATGCTCAAGCGATTGCAGGGTGGAAGCACAGGGCTTCGCGGTTATGACACTGAGCTAACGAACAAGCAGGAATTTATCCTGGCACACATTCTACATGACTCTTAAAGCGGATGCACTACCAGTATAGTCGAAGAGGCTGGAAGAAGAGAAAGGGCTAAAGGGTGGTGATCATTGGCGCGAATGCAAATGTGCACCAAAATTGTGTGGAGGTGCGTGTGGAGGTAGCGGTAAAAATGGTAGAGGCAAGTTTTAATTTTATTATGTACTGCAAACAATTTGCAGACAGCCAACAGAAGTGAGTCCCTACATATCGCACACTATCTACAAAAGAGTCATAAACTTAAAATTTCAAAATCGGTCCATAAACAATCCACAGTAACATCTCTAACTGTCCCTTAAATTACGTTGTCATTATTTGCATCTTTAACTGGAAAGTTACCGTTATGCCAGTTTGGTTTTGATTGCATCGCTTGCGCTGTATCACCCATGAGTACTATTTTTAGTGTGTCAATGTGCTTAAGAACAAGTGGAAGTACGCATTAAGGTATTATTTTAAATTCTGCCTATTTGTTGCAAAAAGTTTTAACTTTGTTGTGTATTAATTAAAATTGTGTCGTTTTATACGTAAAGGTTAAGTAAATTGCTTGTATTATTGTGAAATGTTGCCTTTTTTGTGAAAATATTCATATATAAGTGTCGTCATATGTCATAATACAGAATGATATATATTTTGTCCGTAAACAAATAATTACAACAAAATTTCGTCAAATCATTTATAATGAAGTCTCCTTCTTTGTAAAACTGGATTTCAGTATAACATTACAGACGTTTTCACATAAATCGTGTTTATTATCTCCTGAACATTTACATTTTTCAAGTTGTGACTCTTTTGTAGTTAGTGTACGATATGTTGAGCAAATATCCAGCAATTTTTTTGATAGAACAAACTGAGTTCTGACTATGTTGAGGATATGTTACAGGCTCCTTGATACCATTCATCTCAGGTAATGATATATCAGCTTCAGCGTACCCTAAAAAGAGCAAAGCAGGAGCAACCTTAGAAACTCTGGTCAACGAACCGAATACAATTTCAGAAACATTCGAAACAAAACCTGGACTAAACAAAGAGGTTCCCAATAAAGTGGAGCTGATGTAATCCATCAACTTCCGATCAAAGACGATTTCGAATGCGCATATAAAAGTTTGTGAACGAGCTGAGTCTTCTTAGAAGACGAGTAATAAAAATAATAATTTAAGCTGGCAAAAAGCACGGGAGGCGAGGCATGTAGGCGCGAGTAAAGGGATCTGTTGAGGATCTACAATCGTAAAATCCAGAGCGCTAACATATTATCATGGAAAATTTCATATCCGAACATCAAGTGCTTCAGCAAACAGTTTTGAGTTTTATCAATAACAGATATATGCGGCAGTTAAGGTTGCACGTTGCATTAGTGGAAAATGCCTTACAACAATTAGCTTGTCGATAGATCGGAGCGTCGGGATATACATCTAATAGAGGGTGAACGCTTATGCTGGTACAGTGTGTAAAATGAGTGAATTGCACTCACTGGGACGTGTTGTCGACATTGTTTGACAGTCGACACACGCATACATACCTGTTATTTTTTAATTTTGTAAAAATGTGTGCTACATTAGGTACGTTTGATTTGGCGGTCAATAAAGACCTCACATAGACTGAATGTGTCCACAGTGTTACCAGCATTTGTTGACACCAACGAAGAACCCCATCAGTGCTAGGTCATATGTGATAGACAGAACCCGCCCGCTCTGGCAAATACTAGTAGTTTCTAGGATCCAGCTTATTGCTTCCTCAATACAAGAGTCTTGGCAACTCTGTCGCCTGTAATACTGGAGCCTTGCCTGGCGGCGCGTACTGCATTGAACACAGAACGTGCTCAACCGTTTATTCCTGCAGCTCGCACTTCCTACACTTGCTGTTACTGACAAGGCTTAACTTATAAGCATGTGACGCCAGAAGGCAGTCTCCAGTCAGTATGCCCATCGTGAGCCTTAAGTATTCTTTCTTCACAGATATGGATCCAGTTGTGTGAGTCTAATATCGTAGGCTTTGCATTTTATGACCGGGAACCCAGTAAAGATGTATGGTCCGACCTGAGCGAAGTTTTCCCAATGCCTTCTTTGCATTCCAGAAACACTTCTTCGTGAAGTACTGTGTGAGACTATTGGCTTAATCGCAGGCGACTATCAAACATAAATTGACGCGGCTGCAGCTTCTGCGCGCATCCTCTAGAATTTCTGCTGCTTTCTCACTGCCATAACTTCCGCTGAAAAACGCTACAGTAATCTGGCAGCCTGTAGGATCTACTTATTTCTGGGTCGACACAATAAACAGCAGAACCAACCTCTTCCATTAAATGAAAACATCCGTATACACGTGTATAGCATGTTCTGCCCTTTCTGCAGCCGACACCAACCCTCCGGCTCAATTGTGGCCCCAATATATCTTTCGAAGCTCAGGAACGGGACCATATATTCCGTTTGCCCAATATTAGATGGCTACATTAGAGGAAGTCATTTTTTTTGTTCAGGGCTCTTATCGTGTTATACGATCACGTATCGAAAAGCGATTTTCACTCAAACGATAAATCAGAAAACTGTCAAAAGATTCGTAAAATAATAATAAATTATGGATCTAATAATACTGGTAGCACCATTTCACATATTTCCTTAATCCGATTGCCAATACAGAACTATGCGATTTAAAATTAATTAATTAATTTCGATCACAGATCGTATAACACGATACGGTCCTAGAATGATAGAGAATATTCCAACGTTTTGCTCAAATTAAGAATATTTAATTAGGTTGCGAAATAGCGTTGCAGTTTTTAAGCTATACTAAAAAATGGGCCGCGGATCACGCCCATATAAAAACTCCATTTTATTTTGATTTACTCATACTTATATGTACACTAGCAAACCAGGCAGACGTTGTTCTGCCCTAAATTTGGTCTATCTGCATTCATCTTAATAAGATCTTTCCATCTAACTCTGCTCTCCCCTCTTATATTTTCCTAATCTTTTATTCACTCCTCCTCGCCTTTTCCGATTCATCTATCTCTATTTCGTCTCACTCTATCTATTTCTCAGTCTCCTTCTCTACCCTCTTTTCTCTTCTTCAGTTCTTCTCATTCTCCTCATCTCTTATTGCCAGTCCCAGAGGGTGGTCCTAATCCAGTCCCAGTCCGTCTCTGGTCTAGTTCCCGAAAAAGGGATCGTAAATACTAATACAGGCAAAGATAATACACCAAATTTCAGGCAAATCGAATAGGGACATACATAGGGTACATATATTGGAATGTGGGTACTATTAATTCATGTCTTTATTTCGGCTTCGCATGCTATTTAATCAGTTTTGCCAGGTTGATGCTACTAAATCGAATATTACAATCGAAATTACTTAAAGCTCTCAGCAATAGCTTTCATATGATATCCATAATACCACACACATTCTAGGGTATCGGGTCCACGTTTTGGCCTATATATCGAGACCCTAGTCACCCAGCGGTATAAACTACTCTGTACTAAAGCACACATCAACAGCTTCAATTGATACCCATAATTTAGAAACCACGTCCTAGTGTTACCCTGGCCCACGTTTTGGCCTATATATCGAGACTCTAGTCACCAAGGGATATGAAAATTACCCTGTATTAAAGCACTCATCACAGCTTCATTTGATATCCATTTTGCATAAAACACATTTTAGGGGTGCGCGGGTCACGGTTTGGCCTATAATCGAGCCTTAGTCACCATAGGTATGAAAACTACACTGCACTAAAGCATCATCAACAGCCTTTCATTTATATCCATATTATATAAAACACATCTAGGGGTTCCCGGTGTCCACGTTTTGGCCTTATATCTCGATACCTTAGTCACCAATAGTATGAAAACTACCCTGTACTTAAGCACTCATCAACAGCTTTCATTGATATCCATTGTTATAAAAACATTCTAGGGGTGCCCTGGTCCACGTTTTGGCCTATATCTCGAGACCCTAGTCACCAATAGGATGAAATACCCTGTACTAAAGCACTCATCAACAGCTTTCATTTGATATCCATATTGTATAAACACATTCTAGGGCGTGCCGGGTCCACGTTTTGGCCATATCTCGAGACCCTAGTCACCCGGGGTACGAAAAATCACTCAGTAGCAAAGTACTCATAAACGTAGCTTCCATTTGATACCATATTGTACACACACATCCAGGATTACCAGGTCCAACACGTTTTGAGTCTCAAGACCTCAAAGTAAGCCAGCAACGATAGAACAAAGATGCCTAGTGTCTGTACACCTGGTTTCCCTAGGATTATTAGCTACCTCTCCACAATTTTCAGCCAAATCGGTTCATACCGTTTCGAGAGTATGCTGTAGTGTAACTAACACGACTTTCTTTTATAAGTATTTTTCTAAAAAAAATCATAACCAAGAATGACTAACCGATTAGGATTTAAAATCAACTACATCATCTCTCCTTCCTGTATCTTCCTAAAATTTCATGGCAATCTTTCTATCGTTCTCAAGTTATGGAGTGAAGACAATCAAAATGTACACTTCTTTTTATAAATATAGATACATAGTGTGAAAACAAATATAAAAGGATATTACTTTAACAAACAACAAAAAAAAATTACTATCGAATTGGAGTACGAGTATAAATAAGGGGAATATGGAAAAAACTTTTTGATATAAAATATACCCAAATATAGTACATACCTCCTTGAAATTAAAAGTAAGACTTGTAGAGGAACCATTGTAGTGAGAATTTTATCAAGCTTGAACACCACGTAAATGTGGGGTATTTTAATTGGAACAAAACTCTTCAGTAATCCTAATATGAAATTTGTTTTTTTTTTTTACTTTTGACCAGCTATTAGAGTTAAGCGATGTTGGTTTTGCTTAGTACAATCAAGATACAATCATAAGAAATATCAATACCCGCATATCTGAAATTACAACCTGCCACAACTTTGGGTTTGCAAACTGCACGTTTCTCCTGTTCATATTTCGTTTTATTTTACAAAATTTTTATTTGTTTGCGCTCAAGTTCAATTATCACTAAGCAAAAGCCTATAAAATTATACAAAAAACCAATTTGGTTGCACCAATCGCGCTATGAACAATAAAAAATACCAAAATATGAAAATGGGTTTCTTAGCACAGCTGTGGACATGAAAGATGAAGGTAGATGTAGCGAAGTTATGAAAGAACTTTAGTAAGTATTTCGCAAAATATGCAAAAAATTGCTGATAAGAAACAAATTTTGTAACTTGTCCAGTTAAAGAAGTAATCGCAAAAACGTTATGAGCACCAATCAAAATTTTTAAATTATTAGAACACTTTTGTATTAAAATAGATCGCAACATTTTTTCAGCTTATCACATTATATAAATATGGCGAAAATTAATATTCGAGCAAAAAAGAGTAAAGAGTTCAATAACAACGGTATTTGCAAGAAGTCATGCTTGCAAAAAATCGTCGTTCCACAACGCTTTTCGGGAGTGCACTCAATTGTAAAAATTTTGTTCAGAAAATTGCTACACGTCGTATGCGCAATATTTGTTTAGTCTCGATAAACATGCAAGTTAGTGTTCAACTTGAGGTGGGAAATAATATAGATATTGTGACGAATATTAGCAACACTAAGGGATACTATCACTCTAAGCCAACACTAAGCAGTGACTTGTATGCACATCAATAATTCAATCATTATGTCTATACATATCTCATACAAGCAGGGGAGAGCAACGCAAAACACATGCAAATCTGAGATACTCCCAAAAGTAGGCCATAATTTTTGCAAGTATCACTCACATATACACGCGCATATGAGAAACTATAAACGTAGTTATAGCAGGTAATTTTATAGCTGGCAACTAACTAGTAAATTCTAGAAATATAAGCGCCTAGAAATATGTCAAACGAGGAAACCAAAACAGTATAAAAGCGGCAACAGTTGAGGCCCGACAATCAGTTTGATTTAAGCAAGCTATCATGTTTCGAAGTATAAGTATTATTTTCAAGTAATTAATAAAGGCCATTTTGCATTATTGAATAAGGGAGTTATTTATTCAAAGTTTAGTGATTCGAAACGTTAGCAGAGATTTGGACATAGCGGAATTCGGTAAATTAATAACAATATCATTAGCAGACCAAAATAAAAATGATCTGTACTTTTATCATACTCATAACTAATATGTGTATATAGATAGATTGTTTGGAAGTGATAGAAAAAATCAATCGTGAGTTTCAACATCACAGCAATTCAATATTTCTCAAAAGGGACATGGCCGCCAAAGGCGCAATTCTTTCTTTAACAGGCAGGTATTTCCATTCCCCTTGTTCATCACAAGACGTTTTCATACCCTCTTTTTCGAAGCCAAGAAAATCCCCGGAACTTACGACGCTAGAAAAATTAATTCTACTAAAAAAAAAAAAGGTTTTCGCTGATTACGAATATGAACCAATATAAAAAAATCAAAAGGCAGGATTATTTAAAAAAAACTAGCAGACCGGCAGATGTTATTCCTGCCCTAAATTTGGTCTATCTGCATAAAAAATTTTAATACTCTTTTCCGTCTAAATCTGCCCCGCCCCTCTACAACTTTTCCTAATCTTTGTATTCACTCCTACCTCGTAATTTTCGCATCATTCTATCTCTTTCTCAGTCTTCTTCTCTCTTTCTCTTCTCTCAAGCTTTTCTCCTTCTTCTTATATCTTATTGCCATCCGAGAGGGTGGCTATATATTTTTTTCCAGTCCCATTCCGAAGTCTCAGTCCCAGTCCCACTTCGAAGTCCTCAGTCTCAGTACCATCTAGTCCTAATCCCATTCCATCCCGTCTCTGGTTACTTCCGTAAAAAACGCATCGTAAATACTAATTAGGCAATATATATACCAAAATTTCAGGCAAATCGAAATAGGACGTATTTAATAGAGTATATGAGTATTATTAATTCATTCTTTATTTCGGCTTCGATGCATATTATCATTTTTCCAGTTGATGAGACTAAAATCGAAAATCACAAGAAAACTACTTACAATCTCAGCAACAGCTTTCATTGGATATCTTATTTAGCATATACATACATACTCATTTTAATTGCTATTAAGAGCCATGTAACCCCACACATCAGATTAATAATTTATGTAGTTATAAGCATTCAACACAATTTTGTCATATTTTACAGAATGCTTTACATTTTTTCTTATATTTCCATCTAAATGATGTTAACTAGTTACATGTTACGATGAAAGAAAACAATTAAAAAAAAGAAAACTAATCTAACCATAATACACCACCATTCTAGTGTATCCGGGTCAAGGTTTTCGCCTAGTATCTCTAGAACCCTAGTCACCAGCGGAATAAAATTACTCGTACTAAAGCAGCACATCAACAGTTCAATTGAAACCCATAATGTAAAACACATATAGTGTACCCTGATAAACGTTTAGGCCTATATATCGAGAACCAGTCACCAATAGGTAGAAAACTACCTGTACTATAGCACTCATCAACAGCTTTCATTTGATATCCATATTGTATAAACACTTCAAAGGGTAACCCGATCCAGTTTTGATCTCAACCCCTAGGCACGTAGCGAAAAAAAGTAGACGTTGGCACGATTCTCAGACTACCCAGTATGCTCACAAAATTCTTGAGAACGGTTCAGCCGTTTCGAAGGACTAAGCATCTAACACCGTGAAACAAATTTTTATATATTAGATTACTTCATTAAACTGAAATTCAGTATTTGGACTATTTCGAGGGTAGC
>JARSSU010005412.1:0-34059 GCA_029619165.1 Eurosta solidaginis | reverse complement strand
GCCTGTCAAAACTTATCTAGTGATGTGTTGTGATAACCTGAAGACGGAGGTAACACCGGGAAGCCTTTAAAGGATACCACTTGGTACAAAAACGACTCGATTTTTAACAGTCAGACACGAGAAGTTCTTATTGCCAAACTAGTTGCAGTTTCACGAATGTGAAGGGTCGCATGGCTTAGGATCACATTTCGTGCGTCATTCGGACACAACATTAGTGCGCCGTTTACCCCCCCAAATGCTTGCCAGTGTACTCAATCTTAATATTTACGGTCTTCGGACCGATCACTATTTGAGCAAGAGTGACACGCGTTTTCCTGGGGAGTATGCGTTCTCTTCCGCGAGTTTTGGATACTTTTCTTTAAGTACTGGATTCATCGGGCGATTCCCGGCATAACGGTCCGACGCCTGTTTATGGAGTTCACCATGGACCTGCTTGTGTTTTTTCGCTTCATACGTCTGGGTTCTCAGGTGCCGTATTTCCTCAAAATGCTTACGGAGATGACTCCTTAAGCCCCTACGCGGTGCTGGTTCATCAATAAGATGTCTGTTGGGATGCTCAGGTTTCTGGGTATTTCAACAGGAACTGTTTGTCAGCATCTCATGTCTCTCCCTGATGGGGAGTATTCTCGCCTCATTATGCAGATGGTGTTCTGGGGACATAAGAAGACAGCCCGTGGCAATTCTGTGAGCAGTATTTTGGCAGGCCTGTAGCTTCTTCCAGTGGGTAATTTTTTAGGCTTGGCGGCCATATGGGTGACGCGTAGCACGTAATCGCTGGCTAATTGCTTTGTATGTAGTCATGAGCGTTTCTTTATCTTTTCCCCAGGTACTGCCAGCGAGGGATTTGAGGATTTTGTTACGGCTCTGAATTCTCGGAACAATTGCGGCTGCGTTGCTCACCAAAATGTAGATCCTGATCAAACGTCACACCCAAGATTTTGGGGTGTAGGACAGTCGGTAGCGTAGTGCCATCGACGTGGATGTTCAAAATGGTCGACATTGGGACGTCCATGTTTTAAATAAGGTCGCGGAAGATTTAGTCGGTGATAATGCCAGGTTTTCGCGAGGCGAAAAACTGGAGAGATCAGGGAGGTAGCCGTTTATTTATTGCATAGCTCATCGATCTTTGGGCCTGGGCCTGTGGCCATTATTGTGCAGTCATCGGCGTAGGAAACGATTGTGACTCCTTCCGGTGGTGAAGGTATCTTAGATATGTAGAAATTAAACAAAAGTGGGGATAGGACACCACCCTGTGGCACCCCTTGTTTAATTCTCCTTGGTTTTGATGTTTCGTTTCTAAATTGCACCGATGCCTGCCGACTACCCAGATAATTTGCGGTCCACCGTTTAAGACATGGGGGAAGGGTAGACCTTCCAGGCCTTGCAGTAACGAGCCATGGTTGACCGTATCAAAAGCTTTTGATAGGTCTAGCGCTACGAGTACTGTTCTATGGTGGGGGTATTGATTTAAACCGCAATTTATCTGGGTGCTAATGGCATTTAGCGCGGTGGTAGTGCTATGGAGTTTTCTGAAGCCATGCTGATGAGAGCTGCAAAGTTTGCTTGGAAATAAGGGAGCAAAATGGCTTCAAGCGTCTTTGCTACTGGCGATAGGAGAGATATCGGACGATACACTATCCTATGTTAGCTGGTTTCCCAGGCTTTAGTAGCGGGAGCACCTTGGCCATTTTCCATTTCTCGGGTATGACAAAGGTGGAAGAGACATGTTGAAGACATGCGCATTTTGAGACCCTCTTTCCCTAGTCTTTTAAGCATCGGCATGGCTATGCCGTCTGGGCCCACTGCTGTGGATGGTTTAGCGCGACCAATGGCGTCCTCAACCTCTTTAGCGGTGATGGTGATTGGTGACGCGCTGAATTTGTGTTTATGTGCGTGTCTATTGGCTCTCCGTCTATCGTTGTCGACCGTAGGATGCATTATATATTTTCGGCAGAAAGCGCTCGCGCATTTTTTCGCATCCGACAGCACTTTGTCGCCAAAGGCGATGGAAACTTTGTCTTTGTGCTTAGTCTGATTCGATAGGGACTTTACGGTGGACCAAAGTTTACCCACACCGGTAGAGAGGTTACAACCTCTTAGGTGCTCCTCCCATTTCGCCCGCTTGTGTTCGTCCACAAGCAATCTGATGCGTTGGTTTATATCCCTTATTTGGGGGTCGCCTGGATCAAGCTGTCTTATAAGGTCACGTTCTCTCGCTAAGTTTGCGGCCTCCGCCGGAAGTGGGCCGGATTTCGGGAATTCTCCCGGCGGGGAATGAAACGTGCCGAGGCGGATTCAATGACCTTACGGAAGGCACGCTCCCCTTGGCGGGCATCAGTCGGGATAGGGAGGGCAGCAAAGCGGTTGTCTGTAAAAGATTTATATTCTTCCCACTTTCCTTTCTTGAAGTTTTATGAAAGTGCGTTTTTCGGTGACGATGAAGTCGGCGGTACGCTCGAGCGAAATAAGTATAGGCAGGTGGTCGGATGCCAATGTTACCATCGGCTGCCAGTTGACGCAGTTTACGAGTTCTGCGCTCACGATTGAGATATCTGGCGAACTGTGACAGCTTCCTACCATACGTGTGGGGGCGTCTCCGTTTATTGTGCAGAACGTCGTTTCTTCTATTTGATCCGCCAACATCTCACCCCTACTGTCCGCCCGCAAGTTTGAGTGCCATAGATCGTGATGGGCATTGAAATCGCTTAAGATAATGCGATTGTTGCCAGTGAGTAAGGTTCTGATATTAGGGCGGTATCCACTGGGGCAACAGGTGGCAGGAGGGATGTAGATGTTGATGATTTCTAGGTTTGCATCGCCTGATCGGACAGATAGGCCTTGACGTTCTAAGGCATTGTCCCAGCGGGCGATGCCAAGATCAAATATATAATATTGCACAGAGTGGTGTATGATAAACGCGAGGCCGCCTCCATTTCCGCTCTCGCGGTCTTTCCTGTAGACATTATACACAGAGCAGGTCTGCAATGCAGATCTTGCTGTGAGTTTAGTCTCTTGAATCGCAGCAATGCGGATGTTGTGCCGCTTCATGAAATCGACTATCTCCGTAATCTTCCCAGTTAGTCCATTACAGTTTAACTGCAGAATTCTGAAGTGCATAAGGGGAGACGCCGCCACTCTGGGGGTAAGTGACGGATGACTACGCCTGGGTTGTGGAAGGCCAGGACGCAATTGCTGTTGTGGCCCTGGGACTGGGCGTCCTTGGGCAAGCATTGGGGTACCCGGATGATTTGGGTTTGCGACCTGGCAACATGGCGCGATGAAACCCGTCGGGGGTTGCCGTCGCGGAGACCAGAACATCTAGGAAAGCGGCACCACCCAAGGCAGGAGCTGCATTGGGCGGATGTCGCAAACATATATATTCTGTGCTGGCAAACGGTGCAAGCGGAGGTAGGGACTAAGAGTCTGTTTCCCCGACCTACACGATTGCTGCCGGAAAAGAGAGAGAAGACGGGAGCAAGGGCTGATGCTCAGCATTGCTATCGACTCTACTACGAAGGTAGTAGTTACGAGTGGTAGCAGCTGTTTGAGTTGTTGGCGCCGTGGGACGCGAGCAGCAGCGGGTACTTGTTGTGGCTTGCTGAGCAGCAGGGCTGCTGGAAGGTAGTGCGCTTAGGCGTAGACTACGGGACCACCCTTGGCGTGAACAGCAAGGAGCCACAAAAGATTTATAAAAGTTACGTGGACGTCGGGTTTTGGGATCAAGCCCAGAACAACCTGTCCGATGCAACCATCCCTTACACGAGACACACTGAACAGAGTATGACCGTCCTAAAAAGATTCTCTTCCGGCAGATGCAACAAAACCATTTCTCAGGACCGGGGTCAGGAGACGGACCCGGATTGGATTCGATGCCTTCCCGGAGTAAGAGAATATGGAGCAGTCCTGCTGCAAGGAGCTGCTGGGAGGATGACAATTTGTGGGGAGGGGACGCAACAAATTAAATGGGGTCACACTGAAATGACAGTCCCTGGTCGGGAAAAACTCCCGAGTCGCTCCGGTACATAGAACCGACTACCTTAGGAAGCGTATCAACTCCATCTCACTGGGGTGTACGTTATTGCCGCTTTAGCTGCCCGGACGTAAAGCCTTAGAAGCTACGCTTTTAGTATTTGACTTAAAGTCCAGGAAAATAAACCTGACATAGCGATACAGAGAGCAGGTGAAGGTGCTCATCCAAACAAAGCCGCAAATTCATATGCCGAGTTATGGGTGGTAAACCTAGTTCTCAGAGTTCAATACTCAATCAATACAGTGGAGGAAAACGGAACATAGGCGATGTTTGCCGTACATGTAAGGTATCCCCACATTAAACCTACCTACCAACTTTTCAAATGTAGGATGGGATAGCACTAACATGAGTGGCCCTATGGTGCAACCCTAAGGGACAGCTAGTTTCCTTCATTGAGGATTTTAATTAAAATTCGTGAGTTTGCATGGAGCGAAGCACCGTAGCACATTAAATACCCATAATCAAAAACTTACCTTAAGTGGTGACGGCATATTCCCTGCAGCTGACCTCTCCCGGGCCAGGCCTGTGTATAAAAAAGACTCACGCACCGAAATTGTGTCTTCTATGGAATTAGCAAATAAATCAACTGATAGCATATTATCTTTAATACGATCTATAATGCTGATACGCACGAAACGATTTCGTGTTATTTCAATTAATAGATTATTAGAGTCTTCATTCCATGCCTTTCCCGCTGGCATAATATCATTTATTGCACAGCGAATAGCAGCAAAAGGTATGCTAAGCGATTTGGTATCGATTTCACAAAAGCTAAACAGTTATTACTTAACTGCGAAAAAAAAATCAATTTCCAATCAATTACCTTTCCTTTGGCATTTCCACATGCATACCAATATCAACTAAAAAATACTTTATAGAGATCCTTGGACAATGCCTTCTTCACCATGGCGCGATACCATTGCTTATCAGCCGTATGATATGTCATATAGCATTGACCCTCAGCAATTGTTTTTGGTATTACATCGGTTTGCATAAAATTTACATATTTATTTGAAAGTTCACGTATTTGTAGAACCGAATTTTTTGTTTGTACAAAGAAATGTTCTGGTGATTTAACATAGCTAATGCGTACCATTTCTTTGTCATGCACTGTCATGTCTGGTGTTTCAGCCTCTGAGGTACTGTTATGATTTTGCGAAGTATCATCGTTGTCATTGCGTCGTTGTTGTGCTTGCTTCTTCTTTTTATTGCGTTCATTATTTTTACGTTTATGTTTTTCGGTATAGCAATCAACATCCATTTCATCAGAAGTATCGGTTTTCATATCACGGAATGTTTGATTCAAATCACTGTAAATGGCTGCTACACGAATTTTTAAGCCTGGATCAGTGTAATCGTAGTGATAGTGTTGAGAAAAATCTTACGTAAATCGCTTTTTACTTCAAAACTGTAAAAAAAACATAGATAAAATTAAAAAGGAATAACTACACTCAGAAGAAAATAATTACTATTATTATGGAAAAAGGCCTTGGGACTATTCTGTAATTCGATTCGAAAGATGGTGAATTACAAACCTTTTTTTAAATCCGAAAAAGGTTTCTTTCGGATCGAGATACAGAGTAAGTCCCCGTTGAGTTGATTAACTATAATTAGTATAGTAAAAAAAAACTTTACACCTTTCGGTAAACAAATTGTTAAATATCAATGTGAATTTTCAGAGACTTCAAACTGTCAGAGTATAATAATTAGCAAAGAGCATAACATAACAAGACACGTCAGTTCGTATGTTTGATATCAAACACTCGCTACAAGAGATTGTGGTTTTCTGACAGTTGCTTCCCACTTTTCATTTTAATTTTCGCCGCATGTCAAAGCACTAGAGCAGTGTTGCCAGAACTTCTTTGTAGAAAAAAAGCTGTATGGACAAAATTAAAGGCTAAAAGAAGCGAAATAAAATGTTTTTAAAGCTAAGCATAAAAGCAAAAAGTTAAAGGCAACTTTTCAAGAGTTTTACAAATTTTTTTCATAAAAACCATAACAGCTCTGCAAAAAATGCGATTAGCCTAGGATGAATGTTTTAAAGATTAATGAGGTTGGTGTATTCAACGATTGCATATGCACAAACAAAAGGAAGCAGTCAAACTACTTAGCATTTTTTCTTTTGAATGTAGTGTATGAATGCAGTGAAAATATTTGTCGATTAGTAATTGTTTTTGTTTTTTATCAGGCTATTGATAAATGATTCAAGGTTCCATTCGAGCTCAAGGCCAGAACAATAATTTTTTTCTAATGATAATTATGTTATTTTTTAATTTTTCTAAATTTGCAAAATTGTATTTTGTTTTTGAAATAGTAAGTAGAAAATTTTCAGACAACCTGCCATAGCTGCGCAGATAGATCCATTTCGAAGGGTGCTAAGCCTTCATCATCAGTACGCTTTAGGCATGCTGCGCTAACTATTTAGCTATATCAAATTTAGAAAAATTAAAGAATAACAATAATTATCATTAGAAAAAAATTATTGTTCTGCCCTTGAGCTCGAATCGAACCTTGAATCATTTGTCGATTAGTGACAAGCAAAATAGTAAAGGAAACGGTTACTCAAAATGCAAAAATTCAAATTTTGGGTTTATTTTATACTGTTTCTCCTACATTTCTGTCAATTAAGCTTACATTTGTGCATCGTTGCAAGCACAAAAATTTACTAATTTAGATGATAATTAGATGACCGAGCTTATTAAAAGGGGTTTTTGAACCCCAACTCCGGATTTTGAGGGCGTATATATATCTTGAAAAGAATATATTGTGACGAATATTAGCACAACTAAGGGATACTATCATCTCTAAGCCGATATAAGCAGTCACTTGTATGTACATAAACAAATCAATCATAATGTCTACACATATGTACATACAAGCATCGGATAGATACGCACAAACACAAGCATATATCTGAGATACTCACAAAAGTATGCAATCAATATTACTCCCATATACATGCGCATATGGCTATGCGAGAGGCTATATACTACAGACACACACGCGACGCGTATAGCTGGTAACCAAGTAGAAAATTCTAGCAGAAGTAACGCCTAGAAGTATGCGAACGAGACGGCAGAGAGTATAAAAGGAGAGAAAGCTGAGTAGGCAGTAATCAGTTTGATTTAAGCACGCTATTGGTTGCGAAGTATAACTGTTATTGTACTTTCAAAGTAGTCTATAAAGACCATTTTGCATAATTGAATATTGGAGTTATTTATTCAACAATTTAGCGATACGAATGTTAGCAGAAGGTGTAAAATAAGCGGAGTTTCCCTAAATTCGTTACAATATTTTCAATGTCATATAGTGTTGTTAATTGAGTTAACATTGTCGCGTTCGTTAATCTACGAGCATCAGCCTCTCGTGTAAGGAATGTAAAACTTCGCCTAAGCTTCGCGAAGATTCTCATAAAATGCATGAAAATGTCGCATCAGGAACCCAGACTTGCTCAAATACATAAATAAGTCTCAAAATATTTCAATATCACAGTACTATTCATCATATGATGTATGAGAATTTCTTATAAAAAAGTCGTGCAAGCATACAAATCGTGGCATAACCAAATCGGCGCAATATTTCGTACAGAATAAGAAAAGGGGTACAAGCTCAGCCATTTTGCAGAGTGACAGGTTACCTAGTTCAAGTCGATTCGCCTGAATGCACTAAATGTAAAATTTTGCTTTCAATCAATTTTTTCGCTGGCCATCTTATTGGCTCCATCAATGGCAAGCTTTATAAAATTGCCAAGAGGCAAACGTGATTTTTAATTTAGTGTTGTATCACTTTTATTAGGCTCAACGAGTGACTAAAATGTATGACGAAATTTGTTTGTTAATCGATCGAAATATCTAACCACTAAAACTAGACCTCTCGTTCTGATAAGTCCGTTGTTTCATCAACTATCTACAAAATTTGTTTTTCGGAAAATCGGACAATACTCCTTTATGTGCCGGAATTGCCTCTATTCTGCTACAATTAAATGATTGAACGATTTTTGAATCTGTGCAGTAGTGAAAAAGACAAATATATCAAAATCGTGGCTACTTGCTTAAAAAGCATCAAAATTTACAAAAACGTACCAGCGCACCAATCAGAGTCCGAAGTGGCAACCGTGGTTTTGGCCGTGTTTTTGCGAACATCCATAAAAAGAAATGTCAGTAAGCCCCAATCTAAATCAGCGCGTAGTTTGGGTTCGAAGCAAACATGTTATGTGATGTCTCTTGTTAATTTATCCTCTTTGCTCATTTTTGCTTTATTGAATGCCTCATCAAGTGAAAAACCCAGTCGGTTTACGTTGGTGCTTCGAATTTTATTGTCAATGGAAAAAATGACAATCAAAAATAAATTATTTTCAATAATTTACGAAAAATAGAAAAACACGAAAAAATTCAAAATTTAATTTTCGCTGCATTTGCTGCAAAAGATAGTATGGCTTTTTCGAAAATAGGCACATATTTGGTTAGGTGCAACATCTATGGGTAGTTGCGCATGCATTTTATTTTGATTGTATTTATAGTTAAGAAGGAAACGGCTGCTTTCCATTTTAACTATTTTTTGAAAAATACGAAATATTTTTTTGGGGCTGCTGACAGATGTTCGCTTATTGAAGCAAAAGGTCCTGTATGAAAAGGGAAACTTAATTATTTCATTAAAAAAAATTGTGATTCGATTATATTTCTGTGTGAAAACGGTATATGCAGAAAAAATAATAAATTAAAAATTGTCATTTTTTAAAAATTACACAAGTATACACGGTTTTGGATCTAGGCAACTAAAAGTGGTTTTTAAGACAATTTATGACGCTGAATCCGATTCTTCATTCCGTTTTTTAAGATTGATTCTAGTTTTTAATACAGTCAAAACAATTCATTTTTAAAGATTTTTGTGAAATAATATTCATTTCATTAACTTAAATGTAACAAATCAGAAATGAAGATTGGTGAAACTTTGCCTTTTGTATTGTTTAGTATCTGTTTCGCGTATTAGAGTCCAACAGTAGTCGCTCATCATGCCTTCATCCCAAAATCCTTGGTGTCGTCTTTCAATGTTGGCTAGATCTTGGTGTAGCCGCTCTCCTTGTTCGTCGCTCGTATCACCCAAGTTTTCGTACGGTGTATTCATTTCATTAAATAAACCATTAATATCGTTACAGAAACTTATGTTGTCTTCTTTTTTGAAGAACGGTCGAAGTGCCTGATTTCTGTTTCTGTATACAGTAACTTGTGTTCGAGAGTCTAGATATTTCCATTGTTGCAACCGTGATGCTAGCAAGTCTGCTCTTTGTTTCGACAAATTCAAATCACGAATCAAATCGCTTAGTTCATCTTGCGAAATTAGATGTGTCGCTTAATGACAAAGTCGCTTTCACTGCTCGGGGCGATGGAGTTAAAGTTTCCAGGACGTTTCCACTTATACTTGGACAAACTAAAAATGAATCATTAGCAGTACGTGGAACGTGGCTTGGATACTGATGATACATCAGGATATTTATATATTTTTTTAATTTTTTTGCATTATACCCGTAACTCCTCATGGACCGGCCGTAGGTCCTCATGGACCGGCCAGTTCAACCTACCTACCCGTAACTTTCATCAAACAAAAGTAGCAATCATCTACATGGTTTTCAGGTTCTCTCCAGAGCGCTGGCATTGAAAAGGAAAAGTACTCACGTTCTCCCAATGACCACTTATACAGCTTTGTTTTGCATGCGTTACAAGAAAATTTCGGTAACCATGACTTATGACTGTCTGCTACTCTGAAACCAAAGTAGTGCAGATACGCATCTTTGAGCGCATTTGTTATTATTTTGCCACTTTTTTTAATCATATAACAACCACAAACGTAACAAAAACACTTTGAATCAACTTTGCAACACTGTCTCTGCATTTTTATTTGCTCTAATCACTTTTATTACTTTACAGTTACAGTTGAAATGACTTATCAAGCAGTGCCACTATTTAAAAGCTGCTATAACAGCACAATGGTGCTATCATGCCAGAAATCGGAAACTAGAATCAATCTTAAAAAACTGAATGCAGATTCGAATTCAGCATATCAAATATAGTTAAGAATCGTTATTATCTGCTCAGATCCAAAAGTTGACCTGAATTTGTAAACTTGTGTTATTATTGGCTTTTAATCTTTAAATTCATTAAATTATTTTATATGTTCGAGCTTATAAAATAATTTATTAAAAATTGTCATTTGCCAAGAAGATTCTTCGAAAATTCTCAAATTTTTTCGAGATTGGTTGATAAAACATATATGTATGTATAAAAAAGTTTGACTAGATTACTTACATTAACAGTTTTCTAAAATTATAAATACAAATTTGGAAACTTTTATGAGGTTTTTAAAATTCTCGACTAAAAGAAGTTTTCGAAATTGGTTTATTTCGTTTCAATTGAAAAATGAATTGGACATGAGAAATGCATGCCCAGAAAGTTTCCTAAAATTCTAAATACAAATTTTGAAATTTTAATGAAAGCTTTTAAAATTTTCCGAATTTTAAAATTTTTTCTAAAAATTGCTCGAAATCGCTTTCCTACAACTAAAGATTTGATTATTTTCAACATTTTTGAAAACGCCTCGAATTTTTCTAAATTTATTTCCTAAAAGTTTGAATACAAATTTGGAAACTTTTATAAAAATTGCAAAAAACCTCCAATTATCAAATTCTGTTTAAAAGAGTTTTTGAAATTGCTTTTTGCCACCGTGGTGTGATGGTAGCTTGCTCCTCCTACCACACCGAATGCCCTGGGTTCACACCCCGGGCAAAGCAACTTCAAAAATTTAGAAATGAGGTTTTTCAATTAGAAGACAAATTTTCTGTTTGGGAAGCACTCCGAGTGCATTTCTGCCATGGAAAGCTTCTCAGTGAAATCTCATCTGCCTCGCAGATGCCGTTCGGAGTCGGCATAAAACAAGTAGATCCTGTCCTGCCAATTTGTAGGAAAAATTAAAATGGAGCACGACGCAAATTGGAAGAGAAGCTCGGCCTAAAATCTTTCCGGAGGTTATCGCGACTTACATTCTATTTATTTATTTTTCTTAAATTATGAATAAGAACTTGAGAATTTTAATTTTTTTTTCAAATTCTCGACTTTTAAGAACTTTTTGGAAATTGGTTTACATTGTTATCGTATAAAATTTATTGAGAAATTAATTGGACTAGAGTTTCCTAAAATTCTAGATAAAAAGTTTGTAGTTTTCACGAAGATTTTTAAAAATTTCCGCATTTTCAAATTTTTTCGAAAAATTTTCGTAATAGCTTTCCCACAATTATAAATTAAGATTGGATAGTTTTTAATATTTTTAAAAACTTCTCGAATTTTCCAGTTTCTTTTTAAATGCTAAATAAAAATTTCCGAATTTTTATGAAGATTTCAAAAAACTTCTCCAATTATAGATATTTTTTAAAAGAGTTTTCGAAACTGCTCTTCTTAAATTATAAATAAATACTTGGGAATTTTTATCACGATTTTTTAAATTCTCAACTTTCCTGAATTTTCTCGAAAACGTTTTTGACCTTGGTTTACATTGTTTTCGTTATTTAATTTATTAAGAAATTAGTTGGACTTTAGAACTGCATACTCAGAAAGTTTCCTGAAATTCTAAATAATTTTGAAATTTTCACGAAGATTTTTAAAAATGGCCAAAATTGAAAATTTTGCGAGATCGCCTTCCCACAACTATAAATAAGGAATTTATAATTTTAAATGTTATTATTAAGAAAAACTGAAATTTTTGGTTGAGCTCAAGGCCGGGTTTTCTTAAATAAAACACTTGGATGTGTATTTTATTTTTCAATATTTCGACTACGCTTCAAAGCGTAGCTTAAGATTCCTGAGGATGACTTCAGACTGTAGTCGAAATATTGAAAAATAAAAACAAAATAAAATACACATCCAAGTGTTTTATTTAAGAAAACCCGGCCTTGAGCTCAACCAAAAATTTCAGTTTTTCTAAATACTAACGGTGAATAACGTCACAAATAATGTTATTATTAAGGGAATTTTTATCAAATTTTTTTAAGACTTTTCGAAAATAAATAAAAATTTTGTAAAATTTTAAAAAACAATTAAAGTTTGTAATTAAAAAAAAATGTTTTAAAAATTGGTTTACATAATTTTGCAAATATTTAATTATTTTTTTAACCGGAAGAAGCTTTAAGTTTTCACTTTAAATTTTAGGTCATAAAAATTATTTTTATGTTTCTAACTTTTATTTTAGAATTATTTTTTCGCAAGTACTTACTTGAAAGGATTTTTGTTTACTTTCGAAATTTGCACGCGACATTCGATTTGCTCCAGCTGTGAGTTGTAAACATCGAACACATTGCGTAAATGTATGTCGGCGGGAACATTTTGCTGATAAAGCTCCAGGTTGCGCCGCATTTTCTAAATAAAGGATTTAATTTAAATTTTATATATTTTATTTGCTCAGAAGGTACAGCACTTACATATAGAACGTCTTGAGAGTCGTTTAGTTTTGAAGCTGCATCGCGTAGTGCTCTTTGGGGTGGCATGCATTTTTTTTGTAAATCCTCTAAGATACGATGCTCCTCATTTTGTAAAAAACTATGTAATTGTAGAAAATATTCAGATATATCTTTGACGCACTGTGTAGAATACTCCTCTAACTGTGTTTCAACGGTTTTTACGTCCTGCAAAAAAGAAAAAACAAAGTGAAAAAAATGTTTGATTAATTTAGACAAAAAATAAGTAACTTTTTGGAATACAATTAATAACTAATTTTTTTCAAGTTGCTTAGGCCCATTTTCTCAAATAAACTTTAAAGTTTATCTGTGTAAGAGTCACCAGCATATGCATATACATATCGCAACCACTTACATGATTCTCTAACAAGAAGTACCGGCGTTTGCAATAGCCTAGCTTAGTTTAACTAACAGTTTGAGCGAGTTTGAGTTATTCGAAGAAGACCTTTACACTAACGCCACAGTTCATTTCGGACCCTTCTGTGTGAGATGGCGCCCTACCTAAATAATATATCGGTTGACCGATCCATTCTCGAGGGAAATCTTACTCACCTTAACTTTCAATGTGGGCGAAGGATAGTCTGTTGTCACATTCAGGGTAGCCATCTTAGTATACCGCTTGGAGGATACAGCTTCTCGTCAAAGAATCTAACTTGCTGACCCTCTAGCTGTGAGGCTTGTGTAAAGGTCCAGTTATAGCTGGTTCTTTTTCTTCTTGTAGCTATAAGGAGACTTTGCGAAGGTTTAACGTAGTTTGATCGATGTTGACGGTCTTTTACTTGATATTCATCCGGTACATTCCGGAAAATAGCACCATTGAGAAACTAGACCCACTATCTGGGGTACAACCACTTTGAATCTTCTAGATCATTCAAACCCTCCGTGAAAAACTCGCCTGCTAAATAAAAAGTATTCACCACAAGTAGGTGATAATTAGGTTAGAGAAGCTATGAATTGCGCTGGACAAACCGTTAAAACATCAGTCATAGCTGGTAAAGGGTTACGTTTAACCGCTCTGTTGAGCACGACCGAGGGGCTACTATTACTCCAGCACAGACTAATCGTTTTATTGTATATTTCTTTAATTTCTATCTTGTCCAGGACTGGCTATTATAGAATGGCTCCGTACGTCTGAGTTTCATAGAACACAGTGCAAGAGAGCACGAGTAATAAGCAGTTTCAGGTATTTTCGGTTTGCTACTTAAAACTATAAGTTGTGTGTTGGTTGGGTTAATATTACGTCCATTTAATCGAGTTTGTATCTCACCCAGTCCTAAAACCCTCAACAGTGGAGAGAGGGCCCCAACCTAAGCATTCATCTTCCCACATTTGGAATCGTCGTTATACGTCCGCTTGTATAATTCTAGTTTTCCAGCATTAATTGCGTGCATCCGCATGTGTGTCTATCCACTTCAGCTCTTTGGAGAAATTTCAAAGTTTTGCTGGTTTCTTTGGAACCTTAGAAAGGTTTTGACCTGTTAATTTGTCTGTCCAAAAGCCATGTTCAGCATTAAGGTAGGTAGGTAAGGAAACTTATCGGGCTGTAGTCTTTGATATAATCATGCGTCCATCTACCCGCCTTGGGCAGGAAATTACTTCAGTTCTCCTACAGCTTTGTGGTTTAAAGGTCCGTCCAGACGACCATTGCATGACATAGTTTTCAAAGAATCACCGGGGTGACGCCATCTAGATCAGACCATTTATGTTGGAGAAGCTGTTGATTACGTAACTTATCTTATCCTTTTCTATTAAATAGTCCATCTGTCTCCCTAAAGGGAGATTATTTTCCTTCCACATGTCACATCCAGGTAAATGCGTATTCATGATGCTGATACACTGGGAATCCGCTGTTGAATCCGTGCATACCCCGTTCTCTCTCCTTATGAAGTGGTATTTGTAATGTGCTTTGCATAAAATCTTACTCCCTTACGAGTGGAGCAACGGGATTACGAGAACTCAGCCCTTGTCATCTTTACTGCATTTGTCTGGTATACTCTGATTGTGTCAATGTATTCCTTATTGCTGTTCTAAGTTTCTTGAATTCCAGGTTGGAGGAGACTGTTGAAGCGGGCTCTAGCTTACCCTCCATCTCATCTACCTCTTGCGGGAAGATGATGCTACAGTTAGAGACGCTTATCTTCGTTGCTGGTATTGCAAGTTTTACAAATTTGCGCCATTTGGTTATTCTCGGGTTCCTATAGCAAGGGGTCTGGTCGGGTCTGAACTATATTTTGAGGAAGATCCAGCGGCGATCCGAAAGAGTGGTTTTGTCAGATACCTTTCAGTTGTCTACAAGCCGCTAGATCTAGAAATTCTACCCAGTCCTGAAACCACAGCCCCAGCAAGATGGAGAAGCCATAGAAGAGAAGCCAGAAGAAGTTTCGGTTTTGCAGTCCAAGCCTCTTGAAGGTCTTTTCTTCTGACCCCGACGAGATCCCGGACGGATACCAAAAACCATCCAGAAATGATGCCGGTAGGTACCCCAAATTATCCCGAAATAGTCCCGAAATGACCCCGTCCGGAGGGGGTGCGAACCCATACTCCTGCAATGATATTCAAAACTAAAACTAAAATTTAATTGTTTTAAAGATATAATCAATGGCAGTGACTATTTTTTATTACCTAATCATAAAATAGAACAAATTAGTACATGGAAACAATAGACTTAAGAAACGAACTTCTTCAATTAAATTACAACAGCAACAACAGCGTCTGAACTCAACACCGTATTGCAAAATTATCTCATAGTCTGGATCATGAAAAGCTCCTTTCATGCCAACTCATCCAGCGATGGATTTCTCAACACTGATTTAGAAAAATTGTGGGGTAATTTTTGTACGCTTCAAAAAAGCTTTCTATGATATATTTTTATAAATATTCAGTATATGGGGCGATGTTCTCAAAGAATATATAGGTGATGCCTCGGCAGTATTCACCAAGATGGAGGCGCAGGCAAAAACATCTAACCATAAAATACAAGGTCGCAAAACAAATACAAATAAACAAGGTTTTATTTGTACAAAGCAAAAGGGGATCCAATCCCGGAATACCCAAAACCGCATATCGTGATATTTGATAATTTTTCATGTCCGGTAATAGTGAAAGTAAAGTTCCGGAATACTGAGTTTTTTTTACTGTGATTCTAGTTCTTAAGTAGAACGTTATGATGAAAATTTTATAAATTTAATAAGTGCATCCGAAAAATCCCCCCAAGATGCTGGCATTGCGCTTAAATGTTTCGGTATTAAATGCATTGACATGCTTCTAAGTATATTATGCTTTACGATTGCGAGCGAGTACATTGTGTAAAGTTTGCTACATATATACATATTTGAACAATACAAAAACTTGCAAGATTTGTCCCCCATACATGATGCTCCATGAGAATCTTACAATAAATATATAAACGTAATACAAACATTCAACCATTGTAATGCGTCTTGGGATAGTCAAAAGGCAATCGCGTATCAAGCAATGGCATTCTCACAAATATTAGACTCGTCCGCCTCTTTAACTAAGTGTGTTCAGTATATTCATAACACTTTGCGACAAAATGAACTTTTTTTATGAGTATTGGACCAAACCCCCCTTTTTTGTAGAGATTGAGGCTTAAGTATAAAAAGTACTATCTCCGTTTTTCGAAGTTAGCCTTCAAAAAATAGATATCGGCTTTCGAAGTTCGAAATTCTACATTTCGAAATTTTATTTTTTTTGTTAACGCGTTCAGCAAATTAAAAAAGTAAAAATGTGGTCGTGGTCCGCTCTTTTCCCTTATTTGAATGGTTGAATTCTTTTTTGGAGGAATTTAGTATAACAGCTGTTATACGAGGTGAAAAGTCAGAAGTCAGAGTCTGACTGTAATCAGAAGTCAGGGTCTCAAATTTCTCAAAAAAATAATTCAGCTCTTCAAATAAGGGCCACGACCACATTTTTACTTTTTCAATTTGCTGAACGCGTTAACAAAAAAAATTAAATTTCTAAATGTAGAATTTCGAACTTCGAAAGCCGATATCTATTTTTTGGAGGCTAACTTCGAAAAACGGAGACAGTACTTTGTTTACTTAAGCCTCAATCTCTACGAAAAAGTGGGTTTGTCCAATATCCAGAAAAAAAGTTGATTTTGTCGCATTATTATAAATACGAAACAACAGGTTTGTTTCACTTATTTACTTTGACTTCCCCTATTTATGATATTTGGCATATCTTTACTAACTTTTCAATGCAAACCCTAATAATAATTTTTCCTCCAAAAATATCACGAGTTTCAGGTCTAAGTATAATAAGAATCAGGTAAAATAACAGTTACAATAAATATTGAAAGTGCTATAAACTTCTTTGTTTATTATTTTAGTAATATAGTTTAAAAGCAACATTTTCTTGAATTTTTAAGTACTTTCGTTTGGCAAGGAAAGGGGTACAACTTTGTTAGCTGACCTAATCATGTGAAAACGACTTCATAGCTTAAAAGGACATTAAACGAAAATATGAAGCTTCTCAAGGCCAAAATAATGACATATCAATTTTAAAAATCGGACGTCAAATAACCAAGTTACAACGAAAAAACTTTTTCGGCTGTATTTCGAAGGATAAAAAAAAATGTTTTCCGAAATCCTCTCAACATAATTTAGGGGCGGACACTAGCACCTTTTTTTTTGTATGGGGACCAACCCAGTCTAATATCCACTGTGTTTTTATTTGGATAAGGCCTCGAGCTCATAAAATAATTTAATACATTTTTTTTATACAAAATATTGGCTAATACCTTAGAAAAAGGAGTGACTTGTGAAAAACACACACTAAATTTTATTTCATTGGGGCACCTTAAAGTAGTACATATTATTGTACGAAAGGTTAAATAGAGCCTAGTTACTTACATACATATATATTTATATTTAAGTACAAAACATGCATGATAATGATGAGGGTAACAAGACGCTTGCGCAGATGCTTCAATGAACAAGTACGACCGACGTACATTACGAGCAGAAAAAAGCAAGTCAGGCATAAAAACGACAACAAATTTAGGCTGCCAGCCATATTCGAAGTTAGAAGTGTAAGCGCAATGAAGCGATTCATTTAGTTTGCTTGATTTATTATTTCTATAGCTATTGGGAAACAGATTCTTATTGCGGGTATGGTAACATGCTGGCGGCGTTTTAAAAGTTGTTACAATAATTTAAATTATTTTATGTTTATTTTTTTTTAAGCGAAATACCTTTTGCACTTCTTGGCATCAAAATGAGTAATCTTTAAAATACTTAGTAACATAAAAAATCGCGCGCACAGCTGGTTTTTGGGTGCACGATAAGCGCAAATGAAAGGATTTTTAAATTGGTCTAAGCAAGGTGAATGCTGACAATTTAGACATTCTTTATGTGCATTTATATCTTAAAGTTAGATATATGTATGTTGACACTCACAGTGATTTAATAAACTCACCTGTTGATGATATTTATATGTTTATTTATGTAAGCGTTCGTTTGAGCCAGATACAGATCTTTAAATTAGTAGGTATGTCATCAATGTAATTAATCATTTTTTAATTTCTAAACAAGCTTTGTTTTTTTTTGTTCTTGTTTGTTTGTAATGAATATACTTTTTGTTTGTTCATTAATTTAATTGCCAAATACTGAGTTAATCAAATGTTAGCAATTTTTTATTATAAAAGTGTTGAGTTCAAAAAAATAATTTGAAGCTTTCAGTCGTTTGTTTTGTGCTTAAAGAATTAAAATGCAGCAAAACTTATTTGGAAACAATAAAATTCCCACATAAAAAATGTATGAAGCTTTTTGAGTATGCTGTACAATGAACGCTGCGCAAGCCAACTTCTAAAATCCTTTTCGAAAAAATTCGAAAAGTTTTTAAAAATCTCCTTGAAAATTGCCTAATTTTTTGAAAATTTTAGGAGTTTGTTAATTTTTATAAGAGAATACTGTATGAACCAATTTCGAAAAGGTATTCGAAAAAATTTAAATTTTCGAGAAATTTTTTAAGATTTTCATGAAAATTTACACATTATTATATAGAACGTTTTCGAGAATTGGAGTTTTTGAAAATTGCCATGAAAATTCCCAATTTTATTTCTTAGGATTTTAGGAAACTTTTAATAAGTGCTGTTCTATGATATTCACTATTTGAATAAACTTCGAAAATGTTTTTGAAAATTCGTGAAGATTTTAAGAATCTTCCTGAAAATTAGGATTTTTTTTCTGATTTTAGGAAGCTTATGGAGTATTCAGTTCTATAGCTCAGTTAGATTAACAAGTTATGTATATAACAAAAAATACATAAAAAACTGTCAAAAACGTTTTAAAAAATTTCGAGTAGTTAAAAAAACCGTTTTTATTTAGAATTTCAGGAAACCTGCGCATGCTATTTGGAAGACCAATTCACTATATAAACCTCTTTCAAAAATTTTAAAAACAAAATAGAAAATTCGAAGTTTTATTTTAAAAATTTCCATGACTGAATAAATCCAGATATATAAGATCACGCCCATAAAAAGTACCAGCATCGAAAAGATTTTGACTGAGCTATGTATGTCCGCCCGAATGTTCCGTTAACGCGATAACTTCAGCAATTGAGATATCTTAACCAAATTCGCGGCCTTTTTTCGATTTTGAAAATTTTTTAGAACATACAAACATTTAATGAGATATTCCTTCTTTTTTTATTTGAGTTAATTATAAAAAATTTATTTTATAACGAAAACTATGTATGTAAGACAATTTTGAAAAATTTTCAACATACTTATTTATAATTTTAGGAATTTTTCTGAGTACAAAGTATTTCAATTCATTTTTAGTGAATTTTAAAAGAACTACATATGAAAATCAATTTCGAATAAGATTCCTTTTTAAAAGTATCTGAGTATGGCAATCCTGTAGCTCAATTCATTTTTAAATGAATTTGATAACGAAAGCTATGTAAATCAATTTCGAAAAAGTTTCTGAAAATTCCAGTAGTTGTTTATTTCAATGAAAATTTTTATTTTTAGTTTTTTGAAACGGTTTTCGAACTCGATTTTAAATGAATTTCATAAAGAAAACTATTTTCAATTTCGAAAACGTTTTCGTAAAAAAAGTTTAAAAATTTTCTGAGTAATACCCAAATTTTTATATAGAATTTTTGTA
Source organism: Eurosta solidaginis (assembly GCA_029619165.1). Classification (NCBI taxonomy): domain Eukaryota; kingdom Metazoa; phylum Arthropoda; class Insecta; order Diptera; family Tephritidae; genus Eurosta; species Eurosta solidaginis. The sequence goes on along the minus strand of JARSSU010005412.1, from coordinate 14,396 downwards.
CATTTTTAAATGAATTGTAAAACGAAAATTTTATAAGCCATATTCGTTTTCGAAAAATTAAATTAATTTTTTTTAAGTTTCCACGAAAATTGCTAAGCTAAATTTTAATTCAAATTTGCTTACTTGCCAGTAGATTTTGTTACTTTTTTCTACTTATTTGTGTTTATGGCATTTCTTCAAAAACAGGAAAAGGGAGACGAATAAAGTTCCTATAACTTTCAGAAGTGCTTTAAGGTTGAACAAAAAAAAACACCCTAATGTACACACACGTTTACTTGCCATCTGCAAGCATTATTTTTTACTTTAATTTGAACGAAACAAATTAATTTGCCACTTAATTATACTGCCATAAACAAGTTGCTTCATTTACCTTTTGGTTAATATACGCGAAACCGAATCAAATTATTATTTTCTTAATAAAGCTCAAGGCTAAGTCAAAGATTAATCTTCCAAAATGATATAAAATTAAAAAAATGTAATAACAAATTTGAAGTTCTTAGTAATTAAAATGGCCGCCCACACGCTAGCTCAAAAGATGAATAAAGTTTAAGTTATCACTGACTTAGCCATACGACGTAGCCGTAGCCGTAGCCAGCAATCTTTTAAACATGCGTCTAGTTTAATATTCCAATATTACAATGATAATATTTTCATGGCACGTATATGAGCCACAAATTACACAAATACGATATGACAAAAGTAAACTCTGCATCTCCATTTACCTAATTGTATCTCCACAACTGCCCACAGGTGTGCTTTGTAGCAACCCTCTTTGTTGTTGTCAAAAATGAAAAAGCTTACATGGATCACAAGCATACCCAAAAATCAACCGCAAATGAACCTTGAATAGCTGTCAAACTATTTAATAGGGTCTTACGTTTGTGTTATGTTCTTTACTGTTGCGCGCCCCCATGCTGTGCCCCGCAATTCGTTTAAGAGCTTTTAAAAATGAATGCGATGTGAAAAGCGAAATTTTTTTTGGCAGCTGGGGAACTAAAGAATATCAAAAGCTTGTTTTCGCGTTGCGGTGAATCGAGTTACTGTAGCATTTTGAATGTGATTGACAGCTCTCAGCAGTGAGTATTTTTCTTCCCACATTAAGTAAACATACAATATCTTTTTGAGCAACAGCAATTAAATGACATTTAATTAGTGAAATAAAGTTTTTATACCTGTACGTAGGGAACAAAGAAAGATAGACTCGCTTACATCAAAGTTTATACAAATTAAGAGTTCTTGAAGCTTTTTGAGTGTTAGTAAATTTTTATTGCAAAGCGTAGACTGCCCATTTACATTCACGCAAACGTTTTCGAAAATTCTTAAAAATCTCCATGAAAGTTCTTAAACTTATTTTTAGAATCTTTGGAACGTTTTGATGTATGCAGTTCGTAGTTGAATCCATTATTTGAATCAATTTCGAAAACGTTTTCGAAAATTCGAGAAGTTTTTAAAAATCACCATGAAAACTCCACAATTTTTTTTGCATTTGTTTTTAAAGAGTTGTGTAATGAACAATTTACAAAAAACTGGCAAAAACGTTTTCGAAAAACTTCGAGGAGTTTTTAAAAAATATACATATTTAAAAATTCTCTTTTTTATTTAAGAACTTTGGGAGATGTTCTGCGTTTGCAGTTCTGAAGTCCGATTCACTATGAAAACCAATTTCGAAAAGTTGAAAAAAGAAAAATCGGATTTTTTATAAATTTCCACGAGTGAATGAGCAATCATTGAGCATATTACATACACATTTTCAATATCGTAATAAATTCATTTATTATTTTACTTCTAGTTTCCGAAAACTTTTTCGAAAAAAAATGAATATTCGAATTCAAAATCTACAAAAATTTTCAAAGTATTTTGTTCTGTAGTCCAGTACGTGTTTAAATGGGTGGTCAAACGAAAAATTTGTAAAATAATTTCAAAAACGTTTTCGAAAAAGTTCGAGAAGTTTTTAGTAAACATTTAACGAAAACTCTAACGTTTTTGTTTACAATTTTACTACATTTCCCTACATATGTAGAACAATTTCGAAAACTTTTAAGAAATGAAAATCGAAAATTCGAGGATTTCAAAAAATCTTCATGACTAAATAAATCCAGATATACACAGACTCCCCCACAAACATTATATCGAAGTATCGAACGATAGCTTAAGCAATTGAAATATATTAATGAAATTTGGACCACAGGCTCACCTGATCCACCTTTTCGATTTCGAAAATTTCTAAATATATAAAAAAAAACGAAAAAAGGCGTAGCTCTACCACTTTTTTGTTTATATCTCTACAATTTTAATGCCATAATTGATTCGTTTATTGATTGACGCTAGGTAATTTTGGCGATTGCCTAACAAGACCTCCGCGTTTCGCGATAAGTGGCGCCCATTGAGAGCACTAAGGCTGTTAGAATCTTCCTCTACCTGTTTTTCTCAACTTAATGGAAGTCTTTCTTTATCTCTGTTTCGAATATGGGTGTCTATAGGAATACTTTCTGAGCCGAAGCGTGTTATTTCATAGTAAAACGCGAACGAGCCAGCCAAGGAATTGAGCTCTCATTTGTTGTACTGCGTTCATATCTGCTCATAGAAATTGTAACCAAATTTCCTTCCGGAGAACTTTTATCTCAACATCGACCGATCCAAACCCCAGCGAGAACTTAATTGAGTATCAGGAGAACAAATAGGGTGCTTACTTGGATATGTTTCCGAATCATCACTTTTAAGTAACTGTAGTTATAGCTACTGTCATACTGTTACCTTAAAACATGTCTCACCCAAACCCAATGTCCCCGAAGAAAACACAAAAAAATACACATTATTAAAAATTACAGTAATTGTTAAAAAAAAGAAAATATATAAAAAACATTAGTTGGGCTCAACCGGGATTTGAACCCGGGACCTCTCGCACCCAAAGCGAGAATCATACCCCTAGACCATTGAGCCGCTTGCTTTGAACCAAACTGAAGTCGTCTTTTAGTTTCATGTCTAAAATTTTATTGACACGCTCATTTTCTTCATTGCATGTTTACACTACTTTGTGTTATTTTTTATCATCAAATATGCAATTAAAGCATCTTCGTGGAACCTTCAGTGAATTATTATGTAAATATTAATTGTTGACACAATCATTAAAAAAGGTAAAACCTGATGCCAAACAAGTTTTTAAAAGCGCAGTTCATATTAGATTACTTTGTCAGTCATATCAAAAAGATCGCCATCCAAAGAATTTGTTTGTACAAGGCAAATAATGGTGTGGCCGGATTCCAATACGTACGTAAGGCGTAAAAATATTTGTAAACAAGCATGATAAATCCTTGACAAATCTGTAGCTTGAAAAATTTTTCATACTGATGTTAGAGAAAAATTCTATGCACAACTACAAACGGCGATGCTAGGGCATGCTTCTGAACTCTATGTAACCCCTCCCTCATGGCTCGATATCCTCCTCTTTTACAACCACACCACGGCGGCCACCAGGACCTAAAGCAAAGGATACGGTTGGCTCTTCTATTTTGACGACGTTCAACCCTTTAATGGATAAATACCGCTGGTTGATGTCCTCTGCAATGGAAAATACTGACTACGTTATGAGCCTATTAAAGATGAGAAGCATAAGACAAGTTAAAAAAAAATGGAACCAGAGTTGATGTCAGTGCTGAGTTAGATGACAAAAATTTAGGACAAAATCCCAAACGACTCTCGGCGCCAAGAAAGTTAGCTGATTTAAAAAGATTTGTTAAGAAGCGGATCGTTATCCTTGAAGAGGCTTTAAAATAGTTATGAGGAAGCTATGCTCGCCAAAACAAACAATAAATGAGGAGAAAATGCAAAACATAGTAGATAATGTGTTCAAAACGTGCACCGTTTAGCGAAGAAGAGAAAGCTCGGAAAGGCACCGGACCTGATGGCATACCTGCGGAAGGAATAAGACTGATTCCAAATAATAGTATTGAGCTGTTGATTGAGACTCCGACTGGCCATCGTAAAATAAGACTCGATAGCCGACAATGAAGTTAGAGGTGGTATATCTAATGGAGAGCATGTCTTGACAATTCCACAATAGACGCAGTTCCACGAAACACCACAGAAAATCTGAGATGATTAATGGAAAATATAGGCCGGCCAAAGCCATGTATGAGAAAGCTGCTTGCATTCGCTTCGGATTCCATTCCTGTTAGGCGCAGAAATCTGGGCGGATGCAAATTCCGGAAGCACCGAATCGGCTCAGCGTATTGCAAGGTTTTCGCAGATGTCGGGTCGCTGTAGGGACTATATACCAATACACATTCTCACTGAGGAAAGAAAAGCAATTTACCAACTCTGCACAGACTACCACGCAGGCGCAAAAGAAGTCCGACACTCGCAACAACCATTGAAGCAGCGGACGAGTTTAAGCCATGGTTGAACAGCTCAACTCCTATTTGATCCAACTTCTATCTGGACAAGGCTACTTCTGTTACTTTCTACACAGTATATACAAGGTGGGAAAATCTGAACTGCCTATGGCGTGACCACTTCACGCAACTATCAAGGAGGATGAGAGAGACAATTGGCAATCGTTTTTCAGGTGGTTTCATGCATAAGATGACCTACGTAAGTAGGTTTCTCCAAACGAAACGTGAATACGAGTGCTTAGCTCAATAACATTAAAGTAGCCAAAAAATTTGACTTGCAGCTCCCGGTGCGAAAATATGTGCGGGAGGTTGGGTTTTAGAAGAGAAGGGCGTCTCATACTCGGGGAGCCTTGCTACGGAGTATAGTTTCGAAGCGTAACAATCCGGTTAGTGCATGAAACGCAATTTCTGTGTACGTAACCAAAAAGAAGGAAACAAATCAACCGACTTAAACCCTCGCAAAAAATGTTTGCAAATTTTGCATTATTTTTATGCAAATTAAATTATGTTAAATTTACACGACAAGAATGGCAGATCTAAATATGAATTTAGCTTGTATTCTAATGGAAGAGAAAGATGAAGCTCCGCTAAGAAAATATTTTTATCGGAACCAGTCTATGGAACCAGAGGAACAGGGTGGCTCTCACTCCGCTGGAAGGACCATATAGAAAACGATTTAAATCCCTTGGTGTGATCAATTTGCGCCAGTTGTGAAGAAGCGACTGGTGCGTCTTTTTGGACGGTTATAACAGTTTAAACGGTAAAGCGCCAATTAAGTAAGTAAGTCTAATGTAAATTCCGTACTATAGTTTTTCTGTATGACGACTCGATTCAAATCCATGCGTTCGGCATCAAAGCGTAAAGAATCGTATAAAGACTAACGCCTAGCGGACATCAAGTCTTAAAATAATCGCAAAATCTTTTCGAGGAATCAACATAATTTATGTGCACAGTTTACATCAAAATATTGTTAAATTCGCATAAAAATTTTTTTTTGTATAAGCAAATTCGAGGTTAAATACATTTTCTATCAAAATGTAAAAGGAGAATGCGGATTTTGTTTTCTGTATATACACTGAAAAAAGCTGGTAAGAATTCAAACGATATTTGTGTAAATTTTTATCCATCGCAAATAGCTGTTGAATCAACTTCGCACAAACTGTTGATTCGGAAACACAAAAAGTGCATCAAATGTAAGCCACAGCTCTGTTAAAAAAAAATACAATATTTGCGGGGCACCTCGCCCAGAAGTTTTTTTTTCATTGGAACAACTAGTTTCCAAAGATTTTGATGTTGCTTTTTCCAGGCCTTCAACCCAGAATTTTCGGTGTTATAGGCGGAGCACGCTATCATCACACCACGGTGGCCGCCAAGCTCTGCTCTTTTAACAAACAATTATTAATGTTGCCCTAAGAATACTAATGGAACTGTTAAAATTCCGTCAACATTAGTCAACAGTAACAGTGGCTGTTGATATGGCAGAGATTTCTGTGGCACAATAGTCCTAACATGAAAGTAGTGAGCGCTGTGAGCGTTAGTTTCTCTTTAAAATCAGCTGATGCATTTGCATAATTTTGACAGTTGTTCACTGTTGACATTACCAATGAAATCAGTTCTTTTAACAGAAAAATCAGTTATTGATTGAGAATCTGTGATTTTTACAGAATATTTTTAACTTGAGACCAAACATGTTTTCTTCTGTTGAAATTGAACAAATTTCGTTTCTTGACAAAAAAACTCGATTGAATTAACCACAATGCGATAAATTTTACTGAATGCCTGTTAATTCAAGAACAACAAACCTAATTTGCAGATTTTACTAGCTTCCTTTCATTCTGTGTATCAGCTTGGGAGTCTCACTCCTCTTTAACATTATAATCCGCATAAAAATGTAATTCTCTGTCAAACACGATACTTAATCAAAAAAATTAGTCGAGCATAAAATAAATAATAGTATGCAAATAAAAACTTGACAAAAAACAAAAACAAAAAAATAAGCATGTAAATATTTAACGGAAATAAATCAATGCAAATCACCACCCCACCCAAGAAACAAAAACTTCAATGAGTCGAATTACGACATAAATACAAAAGTTAACGCAATTGTTGTTAAAGCATTAAATACTTCCTGACACAAATGAGGCCTGATTAAAAGATTATTAATCAGTTTAGTTTTAGTACGAAAATAAAATAACAAAAACTAATGCAATATTCGAGAGTTTCCATTTTAAAAACGCAGCTGCAAATTTAAGCTGTTAATAATCTTATTAGTACGTTATAAAAAAAGCGCGAAAAGTACAAACAAAAAACAAATCTTTCACAGAATTAAGTCACAAATTAAAATAAGAACAAATGCACTAACAACAGCAAATAAGCTAATAAATAAATTGCAACAAATTCGGAGGCACGGCCATAGCCATACATAATAACCGACGACTACCAAATGCCATAAGGAAAATAAATGTAATAATAAATATAAATAATACAAAATGTGAATATTGTACGAGAGAACAAGTAAAAAAACAAAAATAACGTTAAATTTAACAACTATAGTTTAAGCTAAAGCGCGCGAATTTGCGGCTCAACACGATCAATGACGATCGAAACAATAAACCAGCCCAAAAACTAGCTCATATTTAGCTTGCGGGTTCAAAAAATACAAAAAAAGTTACATGTGCAGTTCCATGGAAAATTATAAGCTTTTTTTCGAGAAATGGATAAGGAACGGAGCTGTTCCAAAAAATATATTTTCGTTGAGTTGAAACTAGGGGACTTGTTTCCGAAAAGTGAACCAGAGACCGATTTATTCCCAAAAAAACTTATTTATTCGAAATTTATTTGATACAAAGGCAGCTCTTCCTCTGGGTTGATATTAAGAAAATATTTTTCCGTGAACTTACCAAACCCAAAAATATAGGTCGGTATTCTGTTGCGCTTTTCTAAGTGATTCAGGTGAACTTAGCCTAGCACCCTCGTAAAAACCGACTTATATGATATGCGATTGGGTGCATCGTGAGCTTAACGAACACCCACCCTCGTAAAAACTAACTTGCACTTCTTTTTTGGTAATTTTTATAGCCTTATGCGTTTACGTTATGTTAATAATAATGAGCTTAAAGGCCGTGGTTAAATAAAACACACTGTTTAAAATTTCATTGGTTTTTTTTAATTTGTCAATATTTCGGCTTCAGTCTGAAGCCATCTTCAGGACTGTAAGTAAACACAAATGTATAAAAAGGGGGCATTCATTTCAGATACATGGTCATTAAAATTTACGTTATGCAACTAGGTATACATATAAACGAGACACAACTTACACTTGTGGTTATTCTTTATCGACTGATCATATGTTCGGAAAACAAAAGTAAAATAAACATCAAAAATGTATACAATTTTAAAGTACAGTAAGTGTAAACTAAAATATGCACAAACAAATATATAGGGATACAAACAATAGAACAACGAATATGTCGTCATCCAACATTATGATTTGTTGATCCCAAGTATGCTGCTAGCGGAATAATTTCTGTTAAGTACAATAATAAATACCGCCAAAAGCTTCATAAGACGGGTACTTACAATAAGCGACACAATGTACCACAAGAAGAATATCACGATCATCAAAAAAACTCTAGAGGATAATGAGTTTCCAAGTAGCTTGGTCAATAAACTGGTCCGAAATTTCTATACCAGAGCACGTAATGAACGTAAACCCGAAGAAGCAAATAACAAAATATACAAAGCGATAACCTATGTCCCAAGAATAGCAGAGAGGATCAAGAGATCGGATTTATATGACAAAGAAAAGGTCAAAATAGCGTTCACATACAACAATACATTGAAACAAATTTACAGTAATACAAAGGACAGAATTCCAAAGGATGAGAAATCCAACCTAATATACAGAATCCCATGCAACGGTGACGGGTCTCACTTATGCGTGAAGGTATATGTGGGGACAACAAAATTAAAATTAAAGACAAGGATTTCCGGCCATAAGTCCAATATTAAACTTAGGAACGCTTCGGAAAATAAAACGGCCTTAACGGCCCACTGTAAGGATACGGGCCACTATCCCGATTTCCAGAATGTTACTATAGAAACAATATAATAAGCGCTTCACCATGGAAATGCTCCACATTATGAACACGCCTAATGATAAGAGAATTAATTTTAAAAGTGACACAGACCAATGCGCATATGCATATCGCAATTTATTGCTTAAGCAACAACACAAAATGCAAGTCTCACGGCGCACATGAAAGAAAGCAGCGTACAGAAATTATTCCGCTAGCAGCATACTTGGGATCAACAAATCATAATGTTGGATGACGACATATTCGTTGTTCTATTGTTTGTATCCTATATATTTGTTTGTGCATATTTTAGTTTACACTTACTGTACTTTAAAATTGTATACATTTTTGATGTTTATTTTACTTTTGTTTTCCGAACATAAGATCAGTCGATAAAGAATAACCACAAGTGTAAGTTGTGTCTCGTTTATATGTATACCTAGTTGCATAACGTAAATTTTAATGACCATGTATCTGAAATGAATGCCCCCTTTTTATACATTTGTGTTTACTTACAGTCCTGAAGATGGCTTCAGACTGAAGCCGAAATATTGACAAATTAAAAAAACCAATGAAATTTTAAACATTGTGTTTTATTTAACCACGGCCTTTAAGCTCATTATTATTAACATAACGTAACTTGCACTTCTCTGATCGAAATGCGACATAGCAGGTATTTTTTGCGTATTAGTCGCTAATTAGGTGCGAAAAGAAAAATGATTTTTAAGTGCTTTTTGCTCTTGGTGCTTCGCTAAGTTTCCGGTTACTTACTCTCATTATAATGGGACTTAGCTGGTGTTTTGTTGCGAAAAAAAGAGTTACACAACTTTTCGCAAATAGTTAGCCACTAATACGAAAAAAATATCTACCCAAAAATTCGCATTTCAATCAGAGAAGGGTAAATCAGTTTTTAGGGCTGCTTCGCAAACTTCACGTCTACTTAGCGGAGCACTCAAAAAAAGCCCTAATAGAAGAGTGACAAAGTTTTTCCTCTCGCACCTAATTAGCGGACTTATACACAACAAAATACCAGCCAAGTCACTTTTCAATCAGAGAAGTGCAAGTGCGATTTTACGAGGGTACTTCGCTAAGCTCATGGTGCACCCAAAGAAAGTACTTAAAAAAGATTTACACAGTTTCTCTTTTCGCAACTTCACGTGAGCTTAGACCAAAAAAATCACTAAAAAATAGTGACAAATCATTTCATTTTTTTTTGGTACATACACAGCTTTTTGCCTGAGTTAATAGTTAGGAAAATTTTTTTCTGTGAAGGAGGGCAAGGACCGACATATTCCAATAATATATTGAGCAAATGCATGAAATTTAGGTTAATGTTTAGGCAATTTTTTTCCTGGAATCGGACAATGATCAACCTATTCCAAAAATAGTTAACATTTCTGTATGAAAATGTTACGGTTTGTTCCTAGTTGAGAATAAAAACTGTAAGATTTGGTGCTATATTTTGCCTACCAATCATGGAACGCTCCTACAACAGTAAGTAAGCAAAAACTGCAAGCAATCAAACCGTGCAAAAAGCAAAGCGATCAACAACGATCAGTAGACACGACCAACAATGAATAGGCCAGCAGCACAAGTAGGTTGGGTAGTAAGTTAGTATCACCACTTAACGGGGGCTCTGACTCACTAACGGAGGCCGACGATGTTGCTGCTGCTGCTGCTTCAGCTATTGTTGCTGCTATTATGTTTGTCATTGTTGTGCGTTGTTGTCTCAGGCTGTTGCTTGTAATATTTTGTGTTGGTGGTGGTAATGGTGCTCGCCAAATAATGAATCTGTGTTTTGGTAAGCGCAGTAAAAGATTTTCAAGTGGTGAATTCAGTTTGAGAATGACATTCGAATGAAACGATCGGCCTTTGGATGTTGAGCGCAGTATCAATTTTTTGCAAATAAAAGTTATAAAAAGATCAATAAAAACTGCAAAATATAATGCAAGTATTTAAATTGTGACCTAGAACGTGATCGTTAAATGTTGAAAACGAAGCAAATAAATATGTAAAAAAATATTATTTTAGAATAATAACTAAAGGCAACTGCATTACGGATCTGCAACAAATTAACTCCAAGTGATCTTTAAGCGCAACAATGTGGATAGAAGGGCAAACAGAAAAACTTTCACAATAATCAGAAAAAAATTGAATATCAGAAAACAAATATTGAAAACGTGTTTTTTTTTATTTACATAAACACTCATTACCAATTTTGTCTTTATGGTAAACTCAAAAGCATTCTTTAACTTACAAACACTTACGCATGCGCGGTTTTGTTTTTAACTAAGTCTTTCAGCAACATAAATACTTGTCGTGTGTTCAACAACAAAACGCGAAAAACGGGGCGTCTTTTGTGGGCAATGTGTGCAATAGACTGGGTTGGCCCCCATACAAAAAAAAGTTGCTAATGTCCGCCCCTAAATTTGAAGATTATGTTGAGAGGGTTTCGGAACATTTTTTTTATTTTTTTTTATCCTTTAAAATACAGCCGAAACGGTTTTTTTCGTTGTAACTTGGTTATTTGACGTCCGATTTTTAAAATTGATATGTCATTATTTTGGCCTTGAGAAGCTTCATATTTCAGTTTAATGCCCTTTTAAGCTATGAAGTCGCTTTCACATGATTAGAGTCAGCTAACAAAATTTTACCCCCCTAATGTATGTTTTTTTTCCTTAGCAAACGAAAGTACTTGAAAATTCAAGAAAATGTTGCTTTGAAACCATATTACTAAAATAATAAACAAAGAAGTTATATCACTTTCAATATTTATTGCAACTGTTATTATAATTAGACCTGAAACTTATGATATTTTTGGAGGAAAATTGCAGAGTTTGCATTGAAAAGGTAATAACATATGCCAAATATCATGAATAGGGGAAGTCCAAAGTAAATAAGTGAATCAAACCTGTTGTTTCGTATTTATAATAATACCACTATGCGACAAAATCAACTTTTTTTCTGGCTATTGGACAACCCACTTTTTCGTAGAGATTGAGGCTTAAGTAAACAAAGTACTATCACCGTTTTTCGAACTTAGCCTCCAAAAAATAGATATTGGCTTACGAATTTGAAGTTCGAAATTCTACATTTTGAAATTTTATTTTATTTTTTTGTTAACGCGTTCAGCAAATTGAACAAGTAAAAATGTGGGCGTGATCCGCCCTTTTCCCTTATTAGAAGGGCTGGATCCTTTTTTTGAGAAATTTAGTATAACAGCTGTTATACGAGATGAAGTCAGACTCTGACTTCTGAATACAGTCAGACTATGATTTCTGACTTTTCACCTTACTTTTTCAATTTGCTGAACGCGTTAACAAAAAAATAAAATTCCGAAATGTAGAATTTCGAACTTCGAATTTCGTAAGCCGATATCTATTTTTTGGAGGTTAAGTTCGAAAAACGGAGATAGTACTTTGTTTACTTAAGCCTCAATCTCTAGGAAAAAAACAGGTGATTTTGTCGCATAGTGGTATTATTATAAATACGAAACAACAGGTTTGATTCACTTATTTACTTTGACTTCCCCTATTCATGATATTTGGCATATGTTTATTAACTTTTCAATGCAAACTCTGCAATTTTCCTCCAAAAATATCATAAGTTTCAGGTCATAATTATAATGAATCAGTTGCAATAAATATTGAAAGTGATATAACTTCTTTTGTTTATTATTTTAGTAATATGGTTTCAAAGCAACATTTTCTGAATTTTCAAGTACTTTCGTTTGCTAAGGAAAAAAACATACATTAGGGGGGTAAAATTTTGTTAGCTGACCTAATCATATAAAAACGACTTCATAGCTTAAGAGGACATTAAACGGAAATGTGAAGCTTCTCAAGGCCAAAATAATGGCATATCAATTTTAAAATCGGATGTCAAATAACCAAGTTACAATGAAAAAACCTTTTTGCTGTATTTCGAAGGATCAAAAAAAATTAAAAAAATTTTCCGAAAACTCTCTCAACATAATCTTCAAATTTAGGGCGGACATTAGCAACTGTAAAAGACTCAGTCTAGTGTGCTACAAATGTGCAAATGTTAGACAGTTTCAAATATCATACAACCAACTACATATTCAACAATTCAAAGTATAATGCAATAACCTTTTAATGCGGCCAAATACCTGCATTTCTACTAAAAAAACAGTAGCAGCAACAACTATATAAACGCTATAAATTTCGACAAATTACTTGTACGAATTACGTTGTAAAAATAAATTAAGATTAAGAAATTTAAATATAATAAAATAAAATCATAATAACAAATAAGCTAGAGGAAATAACTACTAAAAAAGGTGGAAAATTTTGAAAATAATAAACTTACAGCAGCGGAACAGGAGAAAATAACATGAGTGTCAATTTTATCTTAGTGTTTAGAATTTGTATATTTTAATGATGAAAAACTTTTCTATGAATTTTTCAACTGAAAATTTTGGGCAAACAGAACAAAGGTTTTTTGGTCAAAGAATTTTAAAAATCGTGAAAATTTTTAGGAAATTTCGAACTTTTTTATTTGGGAGCGTTCTACATTTTTTTTTTTGAGTATTGCAGTTTTGGTAGCCCGTACAATTTTTGCTGAAAAGTATTAATTGTAGGATCTCTTAAAATTTCTAACTTTATTCTGTCTTTTATTTTTTGGTTTTTTCCGCGTTTCAATTGCTTAATTTTCGATTTTTTTCAAACGTTTTTGAGATTTTAACTGCATAGTTTCCAGTTACAAATTCAGGAGGTTTTCTCTTAATATGGAATATAAAAAAGAAGTGTGTTTGTAAATTGGATGAAATATTGCTAAAGAATTGTCAGATGAGTTTGTTCTGTTCAATGCTGTTTTGTCAGAGCTTTTTTTGGAGGGGTGGAAACATACTCTGGATCAACGCAGGTGCGCTTCTCGTGAATTTGACGTCGTTCGACAGTGTCGTCAAGTACACTGTGGAGTGATACAGTGATTTTTGCTACTTGTTTAAGTGACCTGAGGTTTGTTGTCTAAACCCCAAGATTTTTCAAGGTTTGTAAGAGATTGGTTAAAAAAATGCTTTTTTTTCTTTTTTTTTGCCTTTGCGCCCACTCTAACAATCATGATTCGTCGTCATGTTTTTACCGATTTTCGGATCGATGGGCGTTTTTGACGTTTTCTGAAATAGAAGAGCTTTTTAAGGCCGATATTTATTTGTGTTTATACTTTTAGTTTACGAAAAATTGCATTTTTCAAAATATCTTAAGATTTTTCTATAATTTTTTTCCCCTTTTTTGTTGGGGTTTCACTAGTTCGTGATGTCTTTTTATAAGTAGACTATGGTCATATAAAAATTTCTTTTTCACGATTTCATTTCTTAATAGAACTATTTATATCAGATGTGAAATGAAAAGGTCATGGTTTTATATAAAATATCGGTTGAGAAATGTTTAAGTTTCGACGCTTATTAGTACAAGAAAATTAATAAAAAAATTTCTATCATTGGTCTTGTACCGATGTTAGTTGCTGTGAATCACATGTATAAATTGAAATATTATTTTCATACGCTTTCCTTGATTTATGCGTGCCTACTTATTTTGTTGGAAACACACTTTAAAAGTGCTAAAAAGCCGTCGTCTTGTTTTTTTGTCAAGTTCTGTTTGACGAAACTGCATTGGCATAGCCGCCCGGGTGTACTGTTCAACTTTTGGTGTACGGTGCAAATATGCTTTATTCTGTTCTGGACGAGTGGAATGTTAACGATGTTTTTTTTTTTTTCTTCCTATTTCGAGTGTTTTGCTACACGGCCATTCACTTATTTTTGAAATTATCTTTTTCTCGACTGTCCGCATTCGCCAGATAACAAGGATGTTTTTGTGTGTGATATATCCTTGTATTTCGAAAGAATTGTTCAAAACTTTCAATATCACAAACATTGCCATTTGGTGCGTTATCATAATCTCGGTGGGCG
>JARSSU010005411.1:0-28005 GCA_029619165.1 Eurosta solidaginis | reverse complement strand
TTGCGCAAGTTTATTTTATGAAAATCGTTGTATGAGATTATAAGTTATAAAAAGGTCTACATTGATTTTTAAAAAAAAATATATCTATAACACTAGATTTGACTATCTAAACGATTTTTAAAGAATATAATAAAAAAAGGTAGTACTTTGTTGGGATGCAAAGCTTCACGTTATTTGTGGTCTGATGTAAAAAGCTATGACTAACGAATCACGTATTTCAAGAATATATGACGGAAACGCAGGGCATTTTTAAGTACACGAACGTGGCCAGATGGCCACGTAGTATCCGCCTGGCCACGTAGTAATCATAATCTGGCCACAACTAAATTTCGAAAATGCGTGAACAACACCTAACTGAAATAATGTCAGAAATTTTCTGAACATACAAGATTTCCCCAAATGTCAAAAAATTTGTAACTTGCTATTCTAATGAAGTTTTTTAGTGCTAATCGAGAAATTTATCAACGAATGAATGATAGTTCATCAAATATACTGTCAATGAGGATTTATATGGAAAAGAACATAGGTACTCACGACTTCTTGTGACATATATAAATTCTGCACGTGCTCGAGGATTTTTGTCAGCATATAAATAACAATTTTGGCAAGTATATAATAAGTGTGTATGAAAAATACTATTCCTGGGATTACTTGTTGTATGCAAATGTTTTGGTATGAGTGAGTCGCAACCACGGTTGCCACAGCATTACGATACAATACCCTGCTAGACACCTGCTATTCAATTGATTAATCACTGACTGGCATAGCTGCTATTTACATCATGATTTCATTATCATTTTCTAATGGCAATATTCAAAAGCTGACCGTATGGTCGTCCATGTCTAGCAGGGTACAGTAGTGGCAGCACATGTCTATGTTGAAAAAGGCGCATTGATTCAGATATCAAATAAATACGCGTCTTTTCATAATCGACTTACGAAAAAAAAATTCTTTTGCATTAAATGCATAAATTGCTACACTAACACGTACATGTAGAATAAGAGCTTTAATTTGCTCCAAACCAATCTTCCTCGTTCACGTGTATAATTTTCATAAAATCTCCTATAAAAAAGACTCGGAAGACTTTCTCTTTTCGGTCCTCTCCTTTCAACTGGTTCCGTTCTACGCGTTTCTCTACACTACACTAGGTTCTGAGTCAACATATAATGTTTTCAGACTCGCGCATGTATGTCGTTAGAGTAGTGGTGTTCGAGGAGATAATTTTTCTTTTGGCCACCTAGTGAAAAATTCTTAAAAATGCCCTGCTACATATGGTTGAGGGTTGTAAGACTATGCTAAATAAGTTGCTTGATCTTTTAATTTTTAATTGAAAGATTTAAAGCAAATGGCATATTATTGGATTATATAATAAATATATAATCCATAATATGAATAGTCAAATTAAAATATATATAATAAAATATATTTTAAAGAAATCCTCAAAATTAAGAAAAAAATCTTAGTATGCCTTAAAGCGAAAATAAACAAACACACATTATATTAGTCGATCAAACATAGTCGTATGTTCTGATGATGTTTTAGAATAAAACCGAAATATCGACGAATATACGTAAAATAAAATAGAAAAAACTTTGCTGTTTTATTTTTTCAATAGCCTTGAGCTCATTAAAGACTTCAAAAATATTATATTATATAAATAATAATTTTGCTTATATTGGGGAAACGTCTAGCTTAAAATAAATATTTTTATTCTAGAATTGCTCCTTTATTTAATAAAACAAATTATAATAATATTTATATTAATATCAATGTGTGTGAATAAAAATGGAAAATTTTTATCAAGGATGAAAAGCATTTTAAGTCTTAATGGATTTATAAAGAAAAATATTTTGTTTTTATACTATATATAATAAAAATTTAAACATAAAAATGTAAATTAAATAAAAGTATCTTACAATAAAGTACAAATAAAGTAATGCAAAACAATATATATAACATATATTATATTGCTTTTTGTTGTTATATGTGCAGTATGATACACAATGTACTACAATAAAAAATTATACAACCACAACTCATATGAGATTAATAAGCATATTAATTAGGGAGGAAAAGAAACTAACAAGGATTTTCTTAGTAGCGGCGAGCGAAAAGAAAACAGTTCAGCACTAAGTCACTTTGGTAAGCAAATGGGAGATGCAGTGTATGGAATATCTCTCAATATCTAGTATGAGAAATTAGCGATTTAAGTCCTTCTTAAATGAGGCCAGTTACCCATAGAGGGTGCCAGGCCCGTATAACGTTAATGATTATTAGAAAGATATTTCCAAAGAGTCGTGTTGCTTGATAGTTCAGCACTAAGTGGGTGGTAAACTCCATCTAAAACTAAATATAACCATGAGACCGATAGTAAACAAGTACCGTGAGGGAAAGTTGAAAAGGACTCTGAATAGAGAGTTAAATAGTACGTGAAACTGCTTAGAGGTTAAGCCCGATGAACCTGAATATCCATTATGAAAAATTCATCATTATATATAAAATATGAATTTATTTGTAATTGATCTTCAGATCTTCACACTCCAAAACTATCAGTGCACCCTAAAACCGTAACAAATGTACGTCAACTTATTGGCGACGATAACCCTGCAAAAATCGCGAGTACTCCATGCATGCATGTATGGAGTACTTGCTATGTACCAACCGAGTGCTCCAAAATTAACCACAATTCATACAAAAAATATGGTCCAATTAACATTGCGATGTCCTAGGACTAGACCATATACTCCATCTCCGCATTACATCCGAGTAATCCATGGAGTACCCACAGTCCAATAGACATTGTGTAGTGATTACAATCGTTAAAAATGAGCAATGATCGGCTTACAATATGTTCCTGTAGAACAACGAGTTGGTCCATTCCTGCATTACAGTGGAGAATAATGGTAAGTACTCCAGTGGACCACATGATCCAACGACTTTTGAAGGGAAGGCTAACCAATCCTGAGTGGCTTACTCGAAAGGGAGCAGGGTGGACGCTAGTATCAACCTGTGGGAGCCCAAGCATGGTCCTTATAAAAACTGCCACCGCGGGAGCAGGAAAAAAGCCGTGTGATCTGAATTATTGAGGTCTCACCTTCCTGTCCTGGGATGGCCCCCTTGGGGGAGCATCGCGGTGATTGTGGTTTCATATCATAATTTTGGAAGGGTGACCCATAATGCGTAGAATTGTTGCATATGCAGTTAAAGGAATTGATTGAAGGAATTATAATATTATAATAATATATACAATAAATACTTACTACAATTAAGCACAGACAAAGCAACAAAAATTTTGTTAGGTGAACTTTATTATATTGGGCTAATAAAGTCGATATATTTATACAAATGTGTTTTAAGCGACCAACGAAAGTAAGTGAGGTTTTCCTTACCTAGGCCGCTTACACAAAATATATTAGCGAAGTTCATATATTAATGTTCACTTTCATTATTTAAATTGTTGCATGTGTAGTGGTATGATATTTATACAAGCAAAAAGAAAATGTTTCAATTTTGTTTGTTGAACATAATAAAATAAAAAAAATAAATGTAAGGTGCGATAACCTCCGAAGAGATCTAAGGCCGAGCTTCTTTTCCAATTTGCGTCGTGATCCTCTTGATTTTCCCTACAAATAGGCCGGACGGGAGCTACATGTTTTATGCCGACTCCGAACGGCATCTGCAGGGCAGATGAGTTTTCACTGAGAGCTTTTCATGGCAGAAATACACCCGGAGCGCTTGCCAAACACTGCCGAGGGGCGACCCCGCTTATAAAAATTTTCTTCTAATTTAAAAACCTTATTTCTAAAATTCTGATGTTGCTTTACCCAGGGTGCGAACTCACGGCATGCGGTGTGGTAGGCGGAGCACGCTACCATCACACCACGGTGGCCGCCATGTTGAACATAATTATATTGGGCTTATAAAGTGTATATATTTATACATATGTGTTTTTTAAGCGACCAACGAAAGTAAGTGAGGTTTCCTTACCTAGGCCGCGGACACAAAATATATATACAAGTTCAATCATATATTATTGTTCTATTTCATTATTTGTAATTTTTCTATTTTTGTATTATAATACCCTATATAAACATTATATGGTTGTACTTACGATTTATTTAAAAATAAATAAAGGATAAGTTAATTTGTTTGCATTAACAATGTAAAAATTGTTTTTGTAAACTAAGACATACGCAACTGAAAAATGTTTGGGTAAAAATTGGATTATTTATTGATGTTTCAATAAATATGAAAATTTAAAAAAAATTGACATACAATTAAAAAACAAAAATTTAAAACTCTAAGCGGTGGATCACTTGGCTCATGGGTCGATGAAGAACGCAGCAAACTGTGCGTCATCGTGTGAACTGCAGGACACATGAACATCGACATTTCGAACGCATATTGCAGTCCATGCTGTTACGTACTTTAATTTATTTTAAAGTGCTGCTTGGACTACATATCAGGGCATTTTTTAAGTAATACGAACGTGGCCAAATGGCCACGTAGTAGTCCGCCGTGGCCACGTAGTAATCATAATCTGGCCACAACTAAATTTCGAAAATGCGTGAACAACACCTAACTGAAATAATGTCAGAAATTTTCTGAACATACAAGATTTCCCCAAAATGTCAAAAAATATATAACTTGCTAATTCTAATGAAGTTTTTTGGTGCTAATCGAAGAAATTTATCAACGAATGAATGATAGTTCATCAAATATACTGTCAATGAGGATTTATATGGAAAAGAACATAGGTACTCACGACTTCCGTGACATATATATAGTGGCAAGAAACAACTTCACGACACTGATACACGACCATCTAAAAAATAATACGATTTCGACACGAGACAAATTCCGACGCAAAATACTGGAAGAGACAAAACGGTTCCTCAAACACAACAAACAATTACTTGTACTCAATGCCAACAGGGGCAACGTTACAGTGGTGATAGACAAAAACGAATACGATACAAAGATTCAGACACTGGTGAACGACATCTCTACCTACAGAGTTTTAAAACGCGATCCGACGAACAAGCTACAAGACAAAAACAATGAGATTGTTCAAAGGATGTTCAACAGCGGTGCCATAGATATCCAAGAAAAGAGCAACCTACTGTGTAAAAATGCTATTACTCCCAGAATCTATGGATTACCAAAAATTCATAAATGTAAATATGTCGTGAGAATACTCAAAAATATCACTTGTTCTTCTAAATATAATGTCGATGACTCAACAGAATTTAAAGTAAGGTCAATGGCACATATATTTATGATGATGAAAGCCTTGTTTCCTTGGACGTAGTCTCCTTGTTCCCAAGCATTCCGGTTGATTTAGCCATTGAAATCATATCCGCAAAGTGGGAAAACATAAAAGAATATACATCCTTAACAAGGGAACTATTTATCACAATGGTGAAATTTTGCATAAAAGAGAATCGATATTTTAAATAAAAAATAAATAAATAAATGTAAGGCGCGATAACCTCCGAAGAGATCTAAGGCCGAGCTTCTCTTCCAATTTGCGTCGTGCTCCTCTTGATTTTTCCCTACAAATTGGCCGGACGGGACCTACATGTTTTATGCCGACTCCGAACGGCATCTGCAAGGCAGATGAGTTTTCACTGAGAGCTTTTCATGGCAGAAATACAATCGGAGCGCTTGCCAGACACTGCCGAGGGGCGACCCCGCCTAGAAAAATTTTCTTCTAATTGAAAAATCTTATTTCTAAATTTTGATGTTGCTTTGCCCGGGAGTTGAACCCAGGGCATACGGTGTGATAGGCGGAGCACGCTCCCATCACACCACGGTGGCCGCGGCCATTGTAAAACTGAAGAAATTGGAAACATTCTCACTGAACTCAACAGCTACAGCAGAAGCATTAAATTTACAATAGAGGTTGAGAAAGATGGCCAACTACCGTACTTGGACACGTTAATCAATAGAAGAAACAACAAATTATATATTGACTGGTACAGAAAACCCACAGCTTCGGGAAGACTAATTAACTATTATTCAAAACCCGAAAAAAGTACAATAATAAATACCGCCAAAAGCTTCATAAGACGGGTACTTACAATAAGCGACAGAATGTACCACAAGAACAATATCACGATCATCAAAAAAACTCTAGAGGATAATGAGTTTCCAAGTAGCTTGGCCAATAAACTGGTCCGAAATTTCTATACCAGAGCACGTAATGAACGTAAACCCGAAGAAGCAAATAACAAAATATACAAAGCGATAACCTATGTCCCAGAATAGCAGAGAGGATCACGAGATCGGAATTTATATGACAAAGAAAAGGTCAAAATAGCGTTCAACAGTAATACAAAGGACAGAATTCCAAAGGATGAGAAATCCAACCTAATATACAGAATCCCATGCAACGGTGACGGGTCTCACTTATGCGAGAAGGTATATGTGGGGACAACAAAATTAAAATTAAAGACAAGGATTTCCGGCCATAAGTCCAATATTAAACTTAGGAACAACGCTTCGGAAAATAAAACGGCCTTAACGGCCCACTGTAAGGATACGGGTCACTATCCCGATTTCCAGAATGTTACTATATTGGACATAGAGAAAAAATATAATACGCGCTTCACCATGGAAATGCTCCACATTATGAACACGCCTAATGATAAGAGAATTAATTTTAAAAGTGACACAGACCAATGCGCATATGCATATCGCAATTTATTGCTTAAGCAACAACACAAAATGCAAGTCTCACGGCGCACATGAAAGAAAGCAGCGTACAGAAATTATTCCGCTAGCAGCATACTTGTGATCAACAAATCATAATGTTGGATGACGACATATTCGTTGTTCTATTGTTTGTATCCCTATATATTTGTTTGTGCATATTTTAGTATGTATGTATGTATTGTATATTCTTTATTTTCTTATAAATACGTACAATTTTCCAAGTAGTACAATATAAAAAGTAACAAATTCAAATAAGAAAATAGTTAATGACATTAAATGCTAATTATAAAAGCAGTGGAAATGTCATTTCCTTTAAATATAATTATAAATGCTTGTGGGGCGCATAATAATCACAAGATATAATTGCTACAATCTCTAGTTAAAGTAACGACCAGAGAATTACTATTTTAAATAAAAAAAAATACTATATTAAATAAAAAGAAATACTATAAATAACAAAGTACTTACATATAAAGCTAAAAACTTCATAAATATTACATAGCGGAATTTATACGATGGGTCGCAACAGAATTTCTACACCCTCATGATTGAAACCAAGTAGCCACCGTTTCACTTCCCTCATAAACTTAGAAAGTTTTCTAATGAGTTGCATTACAGCAGGTAATTTATTATACAGTTTACATGACACGATTGTGTAAAAGTTACGGAAAAGTGTGGTAAGAAAACGAGGAATTTTTACACTTGATAACGGTCTACTTCTTAGGCTGTAAGGGTTATATATCGGGCTTTGTGAATACCCACTCCTTATAAAAAAAATTTTCAAAACTTTGTAATAGTACAAGTGTCGAAAGGGAAGTATGTTTAATTTTTTGAAAAGGTCCATAGAGTGGGATAAACGGTCTGCGTTACACATTTTTCGGATAAAGTACTTCTGTAGGATTAAAAGCGCATTTAGCTTACTAGCATACGCTCCACCCCAGCAACTGATTCCATATTGTAATTTTGAGTGGACTAACCCATGATATATATTAATGCTAACATTCGATTTAAACACAGCCTTTTTAGGTAAAAGAATGAACGAACCGCTGACAACATGTACGATTTCAAAGCAAAAATATGTGATGACCAACTTAGGCTTTGGTCGAATATAACTCCTAAATATTTAAAATTAGGGACCACATCAATTTTAAAGCAATTACTGTCACAACTTATTGTCTCGTCAAAGGTGTTGACAGAGTTTTGATGATTACAGTTACTTGAACACATACGAAACCGCATACAGTTCGAGCCGTGAAAGAAAATATCGTTTCTAGGTAACTCCTTTCCGCATTTATTAAAATACATCAACTTTGTCTTGTTGCTTACCACGAGTTTGTGGCTAGCAAACCAAGACCTCAGCATAAAAACATCGTGATTGATATCAGCAAAAAGATTAAATTCATTTGTAGATCCATATGCAATGGCAAGGTCATCTGCAAATGCCGTTACTTTACCAACAAATGGCAACGAGAATAGTGAGTTAATGTATATTAGAAACAAGATAGGTCCAAGAACCGAGCCTTGTGGCACCCCTAAGGTAATAGGTCTGGGTTCACTTTGAATATTTACAACTTTAACTTTCTGAATTCTATTCGTTAAGTATGACTTAAACCAACTAAAAACGTTGCCACGAAAACCAGCGGAGCTAAGCTTACTCAGTAGAATATTATGGTCCACCATATCAAATGCTTTAGTAATATATACAAACAGACTAGCGCAACACATTTTTTCGTCAATCGCCCTATGTATAAAGGAAGAAAAGTCTAAAAGAGCATCTTCAGTTGAGAGATCTGACATAAAACCAAATTGCTTGGGACTAAAAAATTTTATTTTGTTGAGATAAGTTAACACCCTAGCCTTAACTGCCTTTTCAAAGATTTTGGAGATTGAGGATAGCAAGGCTATAGGCCTGTAATTATTCTTGTCTTTTTTATCTCCCTTTTTGAACAGCGGTATCACGGTAGCACATCTTAAATCTTCTGGAAAAACTCCGGAGGTTATACTCAAATTAAATATATGCTTTAAAATATCAACGATATTAAAAGCTATGCTTTTTAAGGTCCTATTTGAAATGTTGTCACTGCCACTTGAATCAGACTTGCTCAAAGTTTGAATTATTTTAAGAATTTCTGAACCTGTAATTGGATCAAAGAAAAAACTATTACTGGGAGTTCTGAATTCTGTGATGTTTCGATTTTTACGGCACATGCAGATATTTGGATTCCTCATTGTATTAGAAACTGCTCCTACATTTACAAAAAAATTATTAAGTCATTAGCTACTACCAGAGTCTCCGATGTATCCACGCCATCCAGATTTAACACAATCGAGTCGGACCTTTTCTTATAGTTTCGGTTCACTATTCTATTTACAGCTGCCCATTCTTTTTCGTGTTACCTTGCGCTGATAGAAAGAGATTTTGATAATATTTTTCCCGAGTTGAACTTATTTCTTTATTAAGATTATATGTCAACCGGCGGACACGGTTTCTCAGCTTAGTATTGGCCGGATTTCTTTTGCATTTTTTGCGTAACCTATTCTTCAGTCGGATCTTATGTAACAAAGTACGAGTTATCCATGGCTTGAGAGTTAAAGATGATGGTCTTGGCAAGAAACAAATACTCGAATTGTTAAAGTGAACCGTGAGTTTATTCATAAATAAATTATATGCCTTGGCAACGTCTGTTTCACCATAAACCGTTTCCCAGTTTTCCTCGCGAAGATATTCATTGAGAACGTTAAAATTTATTTTTCTGGTACCTGATGGGGTATATAAATTGGTAATACGCCTACTTACATTTATGTTTTGAAGTTGAATACCAGTCATGCAATGAGTTTACACTTACTGTACTTTAAAATTGTATACATTTTTTATGTGTATTTTACTTTTGTTTTCCGAACATATGATCAGTCGATAAAGAATAACCACAAGTGTAAGTTGTGTCTCGTTTATATGTATACCTAGTTGCATAACGTAAATTTTAATGACCATGTATCTGAAATGAATTTCCCCTTTTTATACATTTGTGTTTACTTACAGTCCTGAAGATGGCTTCAGACTGAAGCCGAATATTGACAAATTAAAAGAACCAATGAAATTTTAAACATTGTGTTTTATTTAACCACGGCCTTTAAGCTCATTATTATTAACATAACGTAAACGCATAAGGCTATAAAAATTACCAAAAATATATACTATATATATACTATATATACCATCATATATATATTATATATATCACCGATCTCTATGATTTTTTGACACAACAATATATACTACATACGTAAGCATTTAGTGAAATTTGAAGCTTCTAGCTGTTAAAATGGGGCAGAAATTGCGCAAAGTTTCTTATCTGCACAATCGGTTGTATGAGATATATACTATATATACCACCGATCTCAATGATTTTTTCAGACAACAATATATGCTATACACGTAAGCATTTGGTGAAATTTGAAGCTTCTAGCTGTTAAAATGGGGAAGAAATGTGCGCAAAGTTTCTTATCTGCACAATCGGTTGTATGAGATATATACTATATATATCACCGGTCTCTATGATTTTTTCAGACAACAATATATGCTATACACGTAAGCATTTGGTGAAATTTGAACATATCTAAACGATTTTAAGATAAATATAAAATAAAAAATAGGTAGGTACTTTGTGTGGGGATGCAAAGCTTCACGTTTTTTGTGGTCTGCATGTAAAAGCTATGACTACGAATCACGTATTTCAAAAATATATGACGGAAATGTAACTATTTGATTAAATTTGATGAATTTTGAAGCTTCTAGCCGTAAAAAAGGGGCAAAAAATGAGAGTTTATATGAAGTATATAATATATATGCCACCGATCTCTATGATTTTTTCAGACAACAATGTATGCTAAATACGTAAGCATTGGATGAAATTTGAAGCTTCTAGCTGTTAAAACGGGGCAGAAATTGCGCAAAGTTTCTTATCTGAACAATTGGTTGTATGAGATATATACTATGTACCTATACCACCGATCTCAATGATTTTTTCAGACATCAGTATATGCTATACACGTAAGCATTTGGTGAAATTTGAAGCTTCTAGCTGTTAAAATGGGGCCGAAATCGCAAAAAAAATATATATATACTATATATATATACTATATATACCATCATATATATATTATATATATCACCGATCTCTATGATTTTTTGACACAACAATATATACTATATGCGTAAGCAATCGGTGAAATTTGAAGCTTATAGCTGTTAGAATGTGGTAGAAATTGCGAAAAGTTCTTATCTGAACAATCGGTTGTATGAGATATATACTATATATACAACCGATCGCTATGATTTTTCAGACAACAATATATGCTACATACGTAAGCATTCGGTGAAATTTGAAGCTTCTAGCTGTTAAAATGGGGCTAAAATTGCGATAATATATATATATACTATATATATATACTATATATACCACCATAGATATACTATATATACCACCGATCTTATGATTTTTTCCAGGCAACAATATATGCTATATGCGTAAGCATTCGTTGAAATTTGAAGCCTCTAGCTCTTAAAATAGGGCAGTAATTACGAAAAGTTCTTATCTGAACAATCGGTTGTGGGGGATATATACTATATATATGACCGATCTCATCAATTTTTCAGGCAAAAATATGTACGCTATACGAAATTATATGGTGAATTTTGAAGCTTCAATCTGTTAAATTGAGTAAGATATGACAAAAATCCTCTTTTTCTGAAAAATCGGTTTTATGGAGGATATATCCTATAGTGGTCCGATCCGGCCAGTTCCGATAAATGTCTAATCGGACACCCAAATACACCCGCTCACCAAATTTTATCAAGATATCTTAAAAATTGAGGGACTAGTTTGCATACAAACAGACAGACGGACAGACGGACATGGTTAAATCAACTCAGCTCTTCATCCTGATTATTTCGGTATACTTAATGGTGAGTCTATCTATTTCCTTTAAGGACTTACAATTTGGGTTTCGTGACGAAATTAATATACCATTTCATTTTCATGAAAGGTATAAAAATAGGTAGGTACTTTGTGTGAGGATGCAAAGCTTCACGTTTTTGTGGTCTGCATGTAAAAACTATGACTACGAATCACGTATTTCAAAAATATATGACGTAAACGTAACTATTTGATAAAATTTGATGATTTGCAGCTTCTAGCCGTAAAATGGGGCAAAAATTACAATTTATATGAAGTATATAATATATATACCACCGATCTCTATGATTTTTTTAGACAACAATAAATGCTATATACGTAAGCATTTGGTGAAATTTGAAGCTTCTAGCTGTTAAAATGGGGCAGAAATTGCGCAAAGTTTCTTATCTGAACAACAGGTTGTATGAGATATATACTATGTATACCACCGATCTCAATGATTTTTTCAGACATCAATATATGCTATACACGTAAGCATTTGATGAAATTTGAAGCTTCTATCTGTTAAAATGGGGCCGAAATCGCAAAAAAAATATATGTATATACTATATATACCATCATATATATATTATATATATCACCGATCTCTATGATTTTTTGACACAACAAATATACTACTGGTAAGCTAATGAGTTCAGCGTGCAAGCAGTTTTTATGCCAGGTTGAGAAAACATATCGCTAATGAAGCATTCTATGAGCAGCTGTTAAAATGGGGAAGAAATTGCGCAAAGTTTCTTATCTGCACAATCGGTTGTATGAGATATATACTATATATACCACCGGTCTCTATGATTTTTTCAGACAACAATATATGCTATACACGTAAGCATTTGGGTGAAATTTGAACATATCTAAACGATTTTTAAGATAAATATAAAATAAAAAATAGGTAGGTACTTTGTGTGAGGATGCAAAGCTTCACGTTATTTGTGGTCTGCATGTAAAAACTATGACTACAAATCACGTATTTCAAAAATATATGACGGAAACGCAGGGCATTTTTTAAGTAATACGAACGTGGCCAAATGGCCACGTAGTAGTCCGCCGTGGCCACGTAGTAATCATAATCTGGCCACAACTAAATTTCGAAAATGCGTGAACAACACCTAACTGAAATAATGTCAGAAATTTTCTGAACATACAAGATTTCCCCAAAATGTCAAAAAATATGTAACTTGCTAATTCTAATGAAGTTTTTTGGTGCTAATCGAAGAAATTTATCAACGAATGAATGATAGTTCATCAAATATACTGTCAATGAGGATTTATATGGAAAAGAACATAGGTACTCACGACTTCCGTGACATATATAAATTCTGCACGTGCTCGAGGATTTTTGTCAGCATATAATAAAAATTTTTGGGCAAGTATATAATAAGTTGTGTATGAAAAATAACTATTCCTGGGATTACTTGTTTTATTGCAAATGTTTTGGTATGAGTGAGTCGCAACCACGGTTGCCACAGCATTACGATACAATACCCTGCTAGACACCTGCTAGTCAATTGATTAATCAACTGACTGGCATGGCTGCTATTTACATCATGATTTACCATCATTTTCTTAATGGCAATATTCAAAAGCTGACCGGTATGGTCGTCATGTCTAGCAGGGTACAGTAGTTGGCAGCACATGTCATATGTTGAAAAGGCGCATTGATTCAGATATCAAATAAAATACGCGTCTTTTCAAAATCGACGTTACGAAAAAAAAATTCTTTTGCATTAAATGCATAAAATTGCTACACTAACACTATATGTAGAATAAGAGCTTTAATTTGCTCCAAACCAATCTTCCTCGTTCACGTGTATAAATTTCATAAAATCTCCTATAAAAAAGACTCGGAAGACTTTCTCTTTTCGTCCTTCGTTTCAACTGGTTCCCGTTCTACGCGTTTCTCTTACACTACACTAGGTTCTGAGTCAACATATAATGTTTTCAGACTCGCGCATGTATGTCGTTAGAGTAGTGGGTGTTCGAGGAGATATTTTTCTTTTGGCCACCTAGTGAAAAATTCTTAAAAAATGCCCTGCTACATATGGTTGAGGGTTGTAAGACTATGCTAAATAAGTTGCTTGATCTTTTAATTTTTAATTGAAAGATTTTAAAGCAAATGGCATATTATCGGATTATATAATAAATATATAATCCATAATATGAATAGTCAAATTAAAATATATATAATAAAAATATACTTTAAAGAAATCCTCAAAATTAAGAAAAAAATCTTAGTATGCCTTAAAGCGAAAATAAACAAACACACATTATATTAGTCGATCAAACATAGTCGTATGTTCCTGATGATGGTTTTAGAATAAAACCGAAATATCGACGAATATACGTAAATAAAATAGAAAAACTTTGTGTTTTATTTTTTCAATAGGCCTTGAGCTCATTAAAGACTTCAAAAATATTATATTATATAAATAATAATTTTGCTTATATTGGGGAACGTCTAGCTTAAAATAAATATTTTTATTCTAGAATTGGTCCTTTATTTAATAAAACAAATTATAATAATATTTATATTAATATCAATGTGTGTGAATAAAAATGGAAAATGTTTATCAAAGGATGAAAAGCATTTTAAGTCTTAATGGATTTAAAAGAAAAATATTTTGTTTTTATATATATATATAAAAATTTAACATAAAAATGTAAATTAAATAAAGTATCTTACAATAAAGTACAAATAAAGTAATGCAAAACAATATATATAATATATATTATATTGCTTTTTGTTGTTATATGTGCAGTATGATACACAATTTACTACAATAAAAAAATTATACAACCACAACTCATATGAGATTAATAAGCATATTAATTAGGGGAGGAAACGAAACTAACAAGGATTTTCTTAGTAGCGGCGAGCGAAAAGAAAACAGTTCAGCACTAAGTCACTTTGGTAAGCAAATGGGAGATGCAGTGTATGGAATATCTCTAATATCTAGTATGAGAAATTAGCGATTTAAGTCCTTCTTAAATGAGGCCAGTTTACCCATAGAGGGTGCCAGGCCCGTATAACGTTAATGATTATTAGAAAGATATTTCCAAAGAGTCGTGTTGCTTGATAGTGCAGCACTAAGTGGGTGGTAAACTCCATCTAAAACTAAATATAACCATGAGACCGATAGTAAACAAGTACCGTGAGGGAAAGTTGAAAAGGACTCTGAATAGAGAGTTAAATAGTACGTGAAACTGCTTAGAGGTTAAGCCCGATGAACCTGAATATCCATTATGAAAAATTCATCATTATATATAAAATATTAATTTATTTGTAATTGATGTTCGGATCTTCACACTCCAAAACCTATCAGTGCACCCTAAAACCGTAACAAATGTACGTCAACTTATTAGCGACGATAACCCTGCAAAAATCGCGAGTACTCGCTATGGACCAACCGAGTGCTCCAAAATTAACCACAATTCATAAAAAAAATATGGTCCTATTAACATTGCGATGTCCTAGGACTGGACCATATACTCCAGCTCCGCATTACATCAGAGTAATCCATGGAGTACCCACAGTCCAATAAACATCGTGTAGTGATTACAATCGTTAAAAACGAGCAATGATCGGCTTACAATATGTTCCTGTAGAAACACGAGTTGGTCCATTCCTGCATTACAGTGGAGAATAATGGTAAGTACTCCAGTGGACCACATGATCCAACGATTTTTGAAGGGAAGTCTAACCAATCCTGAGTGGCTTTACTCGAAAGGGAGCAGGGTGGACGCCCAGGGTGACCCAGAATGCGTAGAATCGCCTCCGTGTGAGTTCGCTTCTTCGTTGGAGTTGACAATAAATTATTCTCTTCGGAGTAATGCGGTCGCTCCAGTCGCCGGCGAGTTTATTAGAATAATGTTGAGAATGAAGTCGGATGTTTCATATAACTGAACTAGGAACGTTTAGCTGGTAGTTCAGTTGCAACAGGGTCCCAGGGTGGGTATTTCCCACGCTTCTTTTTGAAATTTTTGGAAACTTCGTTGGACCTAGCATATGATCAGGCATACGCTCGTAGTACTTGTGATTAATGAGATGCGTCTTCAATGCAGTTTGTAAGTACTTATGTTTGATGAATTATAGTAGTCACTCATTTGAGAAAAGACATTTTGGCTTATAGATGGCATCGGTAGTTATTCACGGAGAACTGACGTATGCTGAGCAGTCGCACTAGAAACTGTGGCTAATGAGCTGTATCCTAAGTGTAAATGGCTTAGTAACCATGATTAATGAAAATGATGTATCTTGCGAGTGGTTAAGTACTTGTGAATATGTCTATCTGGGGTTAGGGACAGCGTCCGGATAGTTATGTTCCCAACGAACGGCAATTTCGCTTTATGATGTCATTTTAGATCTTATGGATGACGTCGTTGTAGTTAGTTCACAGTGAAGGTGCGTTTTGCATCATATGCCCTATAAAGGTTGTATCATATCCCTAAATTGTGTTTCCAAATTCCTGGTGCTCAGAAAGGGTTGCTCACAATGCCCCTAATACATGTATTTAAATTGTGGGACTGTAGCATGTATCTGATCTATACACACAGAACATGTTGCAGAGGAATTACTTGTGAAAGAGAAGAACGTACTAAGATCCGGGTGGAGTTGCCTAACAACCGGATGCCATTAACCATAAAATGGCTGGAGCTTGATACACTCCGACTTTACCAAGGTAAAGACTTGTAATTGAATCGTCCGATTACAAGCAATTTAGTACCAAACGATTTTGGAAAGAAGTGTTGAGAGAAGACAACATGGAGCCGATAGTTTGGGCAATTGGTCATGCAGTAGATCCGTATTGACACCGTGGAGCTAGGTCTACGCAGACAGGTATCTGCGTTATAAGGCACTATCGACTGTCCCTATCTACTTCCCCCTATGGGTTAGGGGTAGAATATAGCCGCGCTAGGTATACCGGCTCGAAAAGGCGACCATAATACCATGGCTAACCAATCCATGAGTAAGGTGATTTTACTCGAAAGGGAGCAGGGTGGACGCTGGTATCACCGTGTGGGACTCCAAGCATGGTCTTTATAAAAACTGCCACCGCGAGAGCAGGAAAAGCCAGTTGTCATCTGATGCACTGCATCGTATGATGCTTGTATCAGGTCTAATCTCCTGTCTTGGGATGGGCCCCTTGTGGGAGCATCGCGGTGGCTGTGGTTTCAAATAAGAGTTCACTTGATGACACGCTCTGAGTAGACTTGTTTCCCTTTGGGGCGTGCAAACCCGAGGGGATTCGGTCTCTTGGTTGTCACAGTATACCCAATTTATGAAAAACTGACCCTGAGGGGCAGACGAAAGAGTTGGTCACATCACATAATTGTGGCAACGGGAGTGTAAACCGTTGAGAGATGGTGAAACGTATGTCTATCGTCAGCCGAAAACAATCGATAATCGTACGAGTGGGCCGGAGCTCATCTTGCCTTTAGAGATGTTTGAAGCTGCTTTAGACTGTGCTGCTAATAGGAGGCGTTCGCAGAATGGATGGCCACATCCAAAAAATGTGGCAGATTTGACGTTGTCAGATCACTGCAGTGTGGCCGACTGCTATGCGAAGATGTTGCTGGGGCAGGTACTCGGTACTTACAGGTCTGTGAGTGGAAAAGATTGGACACATCCCTTTAATTGTGGTAGGAGTGTAATTGGGGTATGAAATGGAGCATAATTGTGGCGTAATTGAGTGAAAATTGGAGTAAAGAAAATGGTAGCCAAAATGGAAGCCAAAAATGAAGCACAATATGGCGCACAATGTTCGTCAACGCAGTGCGGCCTTAAGCGATGTCGAAAGACATTTCCGAGGCAGGCACTCGGTACTTACAGGTCTGTGTGCGTAAAAGGTTGGTCACAGCCCTTCATTTTAATTGTAATGGAGTGTAAAATGGAGCATAATTGTTGCAGTAATTGGAGTGGAAATTAGATTGAATATAATGGTAGCTAAAATGGAGGCGAAAATAAAGCGCAATATGGCTCACACTGCTAGTCATCGTAGTGCGGCCTTTAAGAAATATCTAAGCAAAACCAGCTCCGTCGTCAACAATGTATTGTACATTGTTGTAACACTGCAGGACAGAAAAGGTTGGTGACATTCCTAAATTGCGACAAAACACAATATCTCAATCTGATTAACTTTTTAATCAGATTTCGAGATATCAAATCAATGAAAGAGGGATACTGAGGCAAGCACGGAACTCGCGGTGGAGTTGCCGTGCAACCGGGTGTCATTAACCCGAAATGGATGGAGGGCGGACAGTCCTCCCCGGCCAAACCAAGGCTGGTCGACTTGAACACCCAGCCCACCGATTGGTAACAACTTGTTGGGCCGAAGATCAACGGACATTAATCTGTGTTTAACACTGTGGGGTAGGGATTCTAAGACATGTTCTTACGTTAAACACTTATCGACTGTCCCAAAAAATCCCCCTGTAGACTAGGGTTAGATATGCCCACGGTAGGTATACCGGTCGTAAAAGGCGACCATAATACCATGGCTAACCATCCATGGGTAAGGTGGTTTTACTCAAAAGGGAGCAGGTTGGACGCTGGTATCGCCTTGTGGGACCCTAGGCATGGTCTTATAAAAACTGCTACCGCGGGAGCAGGAAAAAGCGAGTTGAGACCTGATGCACTGCATCGTACGATACTTGTATTCAGGTCTCATATCCCGTCCTGGGATGGCCCCCTTGTGGGAACATCGCGGTGCCTGTGGTTTCAAATAAGAGTTCACTTTATGACACGTCTGAGTAGACTGTTTTCCCTTGGGGGCGTGCAAACCCAAGAGAATTCGGTCTCTTGCTTGTCACAGTATACCCAATTTCATTGAAGAACTGACCCTGAGGGGCAGACGAAAGTGTTGGTCATATCCCATAATTGTGGCAACCGGAAGCTAAACCGTTGAGAGATAGAGAAACGTATGTCTATGTCAGCCGAAAACAATCGATAATCGTACGAGTGGGCCGGTGCTCATCTCGTCTTTTGAGATGTTTGAAGCTGCTTTAGACTGCGTTGCGAATAGGAGGCGTTCGCAGAATGTATGGCCACATCCAAAAAAATGTGCAGATTTTACGATGTCAGATCACTGCAGTGTGGTGAACTGCTATTGAAAAGATATTGCTGAGGCGGGAAAGCCCCCCAACACGAGTCTATTGTTGTAAAAGTTTACCACAGCCCTAAATTGTGGAAAAAACGTAGCGCAATTGATGAATAAAGAGGAAGTTTATACAACAAAGCGAGTTATTAGAAGTTGTATACCACAGAACCAAATAATGAAGAATATGTGGGCATGTATAAGTAGCAAATAATGCAGATCAATGTTGCAAATAAAACTGAATAGAACGTTTAGCTTGGTTCAGTTGCAACATGATCTTAAACGCACAAGTACCTGTGACTAACGAGATGTGTCTGATGCGCAAGTGGTTTAGTACCATGATTAGTGAAGATGTTCTGCGAGTTTATGTGTCGTAAGTACTTGTAAGCATCACTGCTGGTTTCAGTTGCAACATGATCTTAAACGCACAAGTACCTGTGACTAACGAGATGTGTCTTGATGCGCAAGTGGTTTAGCACCATGATTAGTGAAGATGTTTCTTGCGAGTTTATGTGTCGTAAGTACTTGTAAGCATCACTGTATGTTGCGCTACAACAAAGAGTTTTATTCACAAGGAATTATATGACGATCTCACTCTATGGAACATTTAAGTAGCTATTCATGCTTAAGGAAAGACACTTGCGCTGATAGGTTACATCGGTAGTTGGTTCACAGCGAACGTGCGTTTTTGATCATAACAAAGTGGTGCATAGCGTTGTAGGGAGGTGCCGCCTTCAAGCAATGTCTGAGCAAAACCAGCTCCGTCGTCAACAATGTATTATTATATATCGTTGTGACACTGCAGGACAGAATAGGTTGGTCACATTCCTAAATTGCAACAAAAACACAAATCTCAATCTGATGACTCGTATCAGATGTCGGGATTTAAAAATCAATGAAAGAGGGATACTGTGGCAAGCACGGAACTCGCGGTGGAGTGCCTTGCAAACGAGTGCCATTAACCCGAAATGGAATGGGAGGGTGGATAGTCCTCCCCGGCCAAACCAAGGCTGGTCGACTTGAACACCAGCTCACCGATTGGTACCAACTTGTTGGGCCGAAGATCAACGGACATTGATCTGTGTTTGACACCATGAGGTAAGTCTACGTAGACAGATACTCACGTTAAACACTTATCGACTGTCCCTATCTACTCATTCCTACTGGTTATAGTGTTTGTTTACATTCGTGTTTTCGTTAGTGCGGAGTTTTTAATCTTTTTGAGTGGGTTATCTTGGTCGGATTGAGCTAAGTATAGTTGTGGTTTGTGCGGAATTTAATTCCCTTTCGTTTGATATATTAGTGTTTTTGTGGTGTATAAACTTGAAGAAATATTTGAATTTTCTAGTTTGTATGTATAGTTTGTGTGTTTGTGCATTTTAATTTTTCATACTCAGTTCTCCAGGCTATCGTAACTATTTTAAAGTTTCTGAAGGTATTTTTGAAATATTTTTCAGCGCCTAGTGATATACTTTTTATAGTTACTTTGAAGAACCTGTGATTGAGTGTACCAGTAATAGATTTGGTGGCTAGATATTGATCCGATTTGGTGAGGTATCTGGTTTTTTGGGTAATTGTTATCTGAAGTCCTTCTTTGTAGGAAGGCAAGAATTTGTGATCTCTTAAGTGGCAGAGTTCAACTCAGCACTTTTTAGCTTGCTTGTACGGTTCGGTATAGTTTTCTCTCGGGTCCTTGTGGCCTTTCGTGTAGTTTTACCGTGCGCTTGCGAGCTATACACCCAGTGGTTTGCTTGGCCGACAAGTTAGCTGCTGTCGTCCTGCTCGTTTTTGGGTGAAGTTTTTGTTTTGGGTTACTTTGCGGTCTTCTTAGTAACGGATCCTTTGTATATTACTGGTTTGACTCTATCTTCTGGATGGGTATTGTGCCTGTATGAGGTGATATGGAGGTGATGGGACTAGGAAGCGGTCTTCGAAGGGTTTCGGGGTCCGGTTCGTGTGGGGAATGTAGCTTCCGGTGGACGATTCCACGTCTGGAGAGGATGCTGGTCCTCGGAGGTTCTTTAAGGACAAGGTTGGATCACGTAGTGCTGTCATGGATAGTAAGGTCACAAAGAAGATACAGAAGTTGCCAGGAGAGAGGCTTTGAAGAAGCAGGCAGGTTAAGGAGGATTGAGAAGTTGGTAGTTCCTCCGGTGTCGGAGACGGAGGATGAGTGTGAGGATTCGTTATCCGTTGATAGCGATGGAAGTGGTAGGATGTCTCGGATGTTTTGGGGATATGGTGGTAGGTGTTCCATTTGATGGCGGTGTCGTTCGGAAGTCGGTAATGGGAATGATGGTAATATTGAGGGTCTGGTGCTGGGGGTCTGTTGCTGAAAAGCATGTTGCTGCGGGGCATGTTGCTGAGCAGCATGTTGCTGAAAAACATGTAGCTGGAGAACATGTTGCTGGGAAATATGTTGCTGGGCAACTAGTTGCCGGGACTCATGAGTCTGAGCAACTGGTTGCTGGGCAGTTGTTGCCGGGCAACTTGTTGCCGGGCAGCTGTTGATGAGACTCGTAACTCTGGGCAGCTCGTTGCTGGGCAACTGTGCTGTGTTAAGGTGTTGGTGGTTCTACCAAATGGGTAATTTTGCTGGAGGGAATAAAGCAGTTGGCCATGAGTGGGTAACTGCTTTAAAGAAGATTACCAATAGTTCAATGAGCGTGTTTTTGGTGCTAACGGTGTATGTCTTGATTCTGCGAAGGGGTTGATGGAGGTGTCCTCTGAGTATGAGACCCTCTGATGACGGCTATTGTCGAGAATGCTCGTCTTCGTGGTCGTATTGAGGCGATGTCGTGCGGGGTGGCTTGCTTGGTGGTGCATCTCCACATGTCGGTGGATCTGTTTCTATTGATCCGTTGGTGGTGCGCCTTCGGGTGGGTCTGTACCTGTGGCGACCACACCTGTGGTATGAAAGCCGGTCCAAACATGGGCAGCGATTGTTAAAAGCGGGGATTAAAGGTGTTTCTGTAAAGAGGTTCGAGAAAAGTATTAAAATAGGTTGCTCCGACTTTGGGTGTGAGAGTGCATCAGGTTAAGGCGGTAAAATCGGGTGCAGTGGTGATTCGGGTTCCCTCTGAGAAGAGAGGGACATTATCTTGAATAAAGGAAATTTAACGAGATTGGTTGGAGGTGACTGAGAATAAGAAGCGCAACTAGGATTGTGGTTCTCCTGATGATTCATGGAGGATCTTCTCCGGATGAACCTTGAGAGGAACAATCCTAGATGCTCAAAGTGGAGGTCCGTCTAGTGAGTAAACCTTGGATGAGTACTCACGGGTGTTACAGTTAATGTAGTTTTGAGTATCCGGACGACTTGATCTCCTCCTCTGAATGCGCAGTGCTGTTACATAAGTGGTTCTCATTCTGGGTGCGTTCTTAAACGCGAAACTTTTGGCTACTTCAGGTGTTTGAGTTTCGACCACCAGATTAGTGAAATTGCCGATATGAGGAGAGTGTCTGCCGAAAGTGCGGGAAAGGGGGGCATCAGTTGGCTAGTTGCAAAAATGAAGTTGGTGTCGCAACTGTAAATTCAGTGGCAAGGATGCGAAACATTTGATGTTATCAGAAGTGTGTCCGACGTATGCTGCCGTGTTGCCGTGCTCTCGCCAGACACTAATGGGATTAGTTTTCCAAATTAAATGTCAGGGTGCGTATGCCGTGATGTGCGAATTGAGGGCGCGTATGACTGAGGAGGTGTGTGGAATTGCCTACTTCAGGAACCTGACTGCATCAATGGTGTGGTTAAGGGTATTCCTGGAGGGTTTGGGTTCTTTGTGACCTGAAAGGAAATGTTGCCAATGTTGTTAATCAGCTGATTATGAATGTCTTTTGTTTGACGTGTCGAATGGGGGGTATGCGTGAGTATTTAGGGTTCTTTTTGTAGGGCTATTTTGCGAGCGTGTACTGTAAGTACCATGGACCCTTATATCCGTTACTCGGGTTCGGTGCTATACCAGCGAGTAGCACGCCGGTTATCATTGGAGTGGATGCCAATGCTGTTTCTCCTGTGTGGCACAGTAAGTTGTCTAGGCGTTGCCCTGTACGTGAGTCATACACGAGAGAAGCTTTGGCGAGTGGGTACTCAATGTAGAGGTTCATATTTTAAATGAACCAAGCGAGTGTTACACATTCGATGGGCCCATGGTAAGAGTGATATTGATGTAACTTTTGTAAATGATGCAGCAACAAGAACGTTTGAGTTTTTGTGGAGTGTTAGGGAGGTGAAGGGATAAGTGATCATAATTTGATTCAATTGTGATTGCTCCCCGATCCTCTCCTAATGTGTCTGAAACCGTTAAAGTAAATAAGTGGTGCACTGCTGGGCAAACTGGAACCTGTACGGTTTATGCGTTGAGCAGGAGTTTTCATTAATTCCTCTAACGTATTTACAGAGTTGCCAGTGGATGAGCAGATTACCCTTTGAGTGAGTGTGTGTGCAGAGTGATGATAGTATGTTTCGAAGGGTGAAGAAACAACTATATCATCGTGTTAGATGGTGGGCACATGATCTAACTCAAAAAACGAGATCTGTAGACAATGAGACGTCAGTTTGAACGTGCCAGGCGGATTGATCCCGATGTGTGTGTCCAGCTGAGAAGTCAACTAAGTAGGGAAACGAATGAATATAAACGAATGATTGTTAAAATTAAAGAAGAAGAATGTCGAAACTTCGTGTCTCAAAATTATGACGATCTTTGGTGTCGGGTCTATAGGATCTGCCGCGGTTGTCGACAGACAGAAGTAATTCCCTCCGTGTTGGTGAAACGTTGGTTTCTACTTAGAGGGAATGTTCGCAGCTACTGGAAGGGGTTCCTTCTAGGGCCGAGGTTCAGGTACAGCCTCCTGCCACTGGAAGTGCCTGTGCATCCATAGAAGTTGAACAGTTAAAATATGCTTTGGTCTGGTTAGGTCTAAACGGTCCCCGGGTTTCGATGGGTTAACGGAGAGATGTGCAAGTGGTTGTGGAAGTTTATCCCGAATACTACTGGAAGCCATTTATGATAAATTCATATGGGAGGGATATTTTCCACGAGAGTGGAAAGTAGCTAGGATTGTTGTTCTCCTGAGTCGCCTGACAAAATAAGGTCTGATCCTCGGTCTTACCGAGGTATCAGCCTTCTTCCGGTGCTTGGCAAAGTGCTGGAGAAGTTATGGTTGAGCGGCTTCAGGGGATAATTGGGGTAATCAATCGGATAGACAGTTTGGGTTTTGGAAAGGACGTAGCGTTGAAGACGCCTGGATGTATG
Source organism: Eurosta solidaginis (assembly GCA_029619165.1). Lineage (NCBI taxonomy): Eukaryota > Metazoa > Arthropoda > Insecta > Diptera > Tephritidae > Eurosta > Eurosta solidaginis. Next base: position 3,969 of record JARSSU010005411.1, on the reverse strand, counting down.
TTCAGGACTGTGTAGAGAGAAGTTCTAGTAAATATTCTTTGGCATATTTATTGACTTCAAGGGGGCGTTGACTTTTGCGCTGGGACAGGGTTATCGAGCGATTAGAGGGGCTCGGCTGTCTGGAGAATGCTCTCTGGCAGAGCTGTTTCTCGACAGATGTCCTTGCTATGTTGGTATGAGTGAAAGTGTGGAAAGGGAGGTGGCCCGAGGTTGTCCGCAGGGATCCATCTGTGGCCCATATATATGAACATGATGACGGATCCCCTGTTAAGCAACTCGAGCATCTTGCAAATTCTGCGCATATGCGGATGCTCCTCTTATTAGTAGAGGGATCCCCCTCGCGCAGCGTTGAGCGCACCAGTGGGGCATTATGCCAAATAGTGGCTAACTGGGGCGCCCACGTTGGGGTAGAGGTTTCGGTGACAAAACCGTGACGATGCTGCTCAAGGGCAGATTGTCACGGAATCGCCCACCGATTGTCTCATCGGCGGGGTTAGCATCAGGTATGTGACGCAAGTCTGGGGCTGACAATGGGTGAGCGAATGACTTCTTACCACATTGGAGTGCATGAAGGATATAATGTTGAGTGTGTGTGGGCTGTTGCAGCGGGTGCTACCACACGATTGGGGCTTGAGTCGTCGTGCAGTTCTTACTATATATCGGGGTCTATTCGCGCATGAGTTACTTTTGGTGCCGCTATATGGTATCGAACGGTTACTCCCGGCGTGTTCTTATTATTCAACGGTATATATGCTGCGTGTTTACTGTATGTCGTACTGTATCTACGGATGCTATGCAGGTGTTGATGGGGGCATCTCCTCTGATTTGGAGGTTATTCGGAGAACTGTGTCATTCAGACTGAGGAGGCGGTTAAGTATGCCATCGTCTTTGCAGGAATGGTGTACTGATGTGATTTTGAGAGGAAATGTTGGCGAGCAAAATTCATTTGGATGGTGTTTTAAATTCTAAGTGCAAGAACGTTGACTTGTAGTTCTAAAGGAAGGGTAACGTATGAGTACATCGGGACGTTTCGTTGCGGCGGAGAATCCAGATTTCAAATTTAGTCTGAGTCTGGCTTTTCTGCTAACGGGTCATGGTTTCTCATGAATTTTTGCATAAGAGAGGCCTGAGCCAAACGGAGCGTTGTGTGTGTGGAGCTTTGAGTGGAAGTTGGGTGGAGTTTTGTGTGAATGTCCGGAGTACACAGACGTTATAGATTTGAATATTTTGGGACTGAAATTTGTAGTAATGGTTTTAATGTAAGTGGGGCTTATCCAATAATCGGTCAGTTAGTTTGTTGAATGCGTTTGCAGTTGAAGTTTTCGACTGCGTCGCATTTTGGTGTCTAATGGTGGTGGTTAGTATGAATGGATGTGTGTGTGAATTGGGGCTCAAACCCCATTTTGTTTTTCTTTTAGTTGTTTTATTTTTCCTGCGCCATCCGGAGTAGCTGGATACTCAACCGGTAGTAGCTTCGGCTGCGAAAGTCATACCAAGACTTTAAAGTGGTACCGCGGTGAACAGATAGCCCATGGAGCTTACTCCGTTCTGTTCATCGCGTAGGCCCCTTTGGGAGCATCGTGGTGGTTGTGGTTGATATCCAAATGCGGTAAGTGTTGGTCAGCTCGATGAGGATTTGCACTGCAACGGGTGCTATGTCCCATAGATTGGAAGAGTGTTATATAGGTCTCAAACCCCACCAAGGTGATGATGTTTCCACTCAAATCATCAATTGGGACCAGGTAGCGATTCTTGGGTGGACGTTTGTGCATGGATGCACCGTGAGATTAGGCCAACAATGGCAGGTACGTACGTTAAACCGTGTACTTCTGTCCCTATCTACTCACTCAGAGCTTCGATTTCGTTGCGGTGTGCTTTGAAGTGGGGACAGTTGTAATAAAAATCTCGTTGAGTGCTTTAGTGAGTTATTTTAGCATGCACCAAGGGCAGAAAAAAACACTTGTTGTTGTGAATAGTGCAAAGTGTAGACATTTGGAGCCCCAATTTAGCGGTCAGTCGAAGGTAAATCTCGGACCCTAATTTTGTGCGCGTTATTTGGTTGCAACCATTTCGCCATAACCTTAAAGTGCCTGCATGTGGAGGTAAGCTTGTATGTTCGCGCATCTATCGGCTGTGAGTGAGTACCCAGTAGAAAACTTGTGTGTGACTACACACTGATCCGCTTGGAACAGTGTTGGACTAATTCTTAGTGCGCAATTGTGGACTGCCTGCGTGAGGAGGCATAAACCGTACACGAACTAGTGGCAGTATCAGCTGTAGTGCTTATAGTCTGCCCGTTCAGCTCGCCATAGTTTTCGTGCCGGTCGACTCGTCCCCGATACGGGGAACAGCGTTCCTTCCGTCGGGGCGGTGATAGTGACCACGTCAGCATTTTGCTGACAAACAGCATACGAGCTACGTCCCAGCGCTTTTGCCATAGCTGACGGGTGGTGCTACTGCTGCTGACCGCTTGTTCTGAGTGGTTATATCCCACTAACTTAGAGAAGCTACATTGCCCGGTGGGCCTCGGTTTCTCTGTTGATACTTCCACATCTGTGTCGTATAAGTGTGACCAAGTTTGCCGCTGACGTCAGACATTTTTGGTTTTCATACATTTAAAGCAATACGGGCAATCCCGATTAACTCATACATATAGACAACATTGGTTAATTCGTTTGTAGTTCTATAAACAGAAAAAAAAACAGCAACAATACCAAGTTTCTCTGAAACCGCCTTACAAACATGCATAGCTTCAACACATAACTATATACGATTATGTGATGTGTAGAAGATAATAATGCGAAAGAAGGCATTGGGGAAAACTTTACAACAACTAAGGCATGAATTATAAAATCTACAAACAGACAAAATGGTTATTCGTTGTAGTTCTATAAATAGAACAAAAACAGCAACAAAACCAAAGTTTCTTTGAAAAACCGCCGTACACAAGCATAGCTTTAACACATAATTGCATACGAATATGCAATGTGTAAAAGATTAAAATATGCAAAGAAGGCAATTGGAAAAACTTTACAACAACTAAGGCATGACGTAGCTGAAGGCGTTTATAACCATTTCAACTATCGTAGGAGTGCGAGTTCGACTCCCACTCCCGGGAGAAAGCTTTGAAGAGATTTACAAGTATAATCGAACAGCTGTCGCTTGTCCGTCTGTATGTCGCGTTGTAAATTTTCCCCAAATAATTAATAAATTATAAAATTAAATGCTTCACATAAATGTTTTGCATACATTAAAAAAGCAATACGGCAATCCCGCGATCTAAAACTCATACCAACAGACAACATTGTTAACTCGTTGTAGTTCTATAAATAGAAAAAGAACAGGAACCAAACCAAGTTCTTTGACAACGGCCGCTACCAAGCATCATCTGTTAACGCCTGATTGCATACGAAGCATGCAGTTGTGTAAAAGATAAAATAATGCAAAGGCAAATTGGAAAACTTTACACAACTAAGGCATGACGTAGCTGAATGCGTTTGTAACCATTTCAACTATCGTAGGAGTGCGGGTTCGACTCCCACTCCCGGGAGAAAAGCTTTGAAGAGATTTACAAGGTATAACGAAACAGCTGTCGGCTTGCCGTCCTGTGTCACGTTGTTTAAATTTTCCCAAATATTAAATAAATTATAAAATTAAAATTGCTTCAAATAAATGTTTCATACATTTAAAAAGCAATACGGGCAATCCCCGATTACATACAAACAGACAAAATTGGTTAATTCGTTGTAGTTCTATAAATAGAACAAAAACAGCAACAATACCAAAGTTTCTTGAAAACCGCCGTACCAAGCATAGCTTTAACACATAATTGCATACGAAGTATGCAATGTGTAAAAGATAAAATATGCAAAAAGAAGGCAATTGGGAAAAACTTTACAACAACTAAGGCATGACGTAGCTGAATGCGTTTGTAACCATTTCAACTATCGTAGGAGTGCGGGTTCGACT